>CAJHZI010000892.1:155000-218472 GCA_905160935.1 Enchytraeus crypticus | reverse complement strand
TATATATATATACATGTATATATATATACATGTATATATATATACATGTATATATATATATATATACATGTATATATATATATATGCAATATGTAAAATGCTCATTAGAGAGCTAGACAAGCTGAGAGCACAACGCTTACAAGAATCTGCGCCTTAAACCCTAAACAAAATTCTATATTGATATAGTCATTCATGATGATATATATCATTTAGCAAGTTTATAGTTTATTATCCATTTACCGGTTCAGTGAAAGTCGCATATTTTACCTTTTTTATATAGATAATATTTAGTGTTTTTATTATTATTTAGAAATAATTATTTATTTATTTCATTACTTGTCCATCAGATTGACGGGGAATCGAATCGCCGAGAGCTTAACCTCTACACACTGAACCATTGGGATATTCGAGAACATAAATTTACTTTAATTGCTTAATTATCATACGGAATTTATTAAAAAACACTGGAGAGAGAGAGAGAGAGAGAGAGAGAGAGAGAGAGAGAAAGAGAAAGAGATATATAAAGAGAGAGAAACATAGATAGAGACAGAGAGAAAGAGAGAATAGAAACTAGACAGAAGGAGCTAGACATATGTCCCTAAAATCATCCTTGTATGAGGAAATAGACGTTAAATCTTTATTATTATTATTATTATTATTATTATGTTAATCGTTATAATAGTATTTTTATTGATAGAGTAAATCCAGACAAACAGCTTAAGAAATTAATTAGACTTTTATTTACAACAGAATGACATAGCAATAAACATAATGTCAACATTCGTCAAATTACGAATTGTAATCTACCAATTCGAAATCGTCAGCATAGCAGCATTGCATATTGAGATGCACGCCGGAAAACAACAACAACACTACAATTACTAATAAGAATAATTACTCATTTCGCATCAATAATGTCAGGAACGTCCCTGATATCATACCAGAAGCTGATGCGTTATATTAAAACACTTCAGCTAAGTTCACCTCAATCACATGCTGGTTAATATACGCTAAGTTATATATTACAACATACAGAAGCGAAGTTAAAGCTACTGTTACATACAGAACGGAATTTGCAGAGAAACTTGTACAACACAGTAGCTTTAATTATTCCAAGACCTGTGCTCAACATCGTCATCTTCTGTAGGAACCACTCATTATATTATAACAGCTCCAATTAACGAGAACGCACGAAGGGTTGGCTAGTTAGAGTTACAACAAAGATGATATAATCTGACAGACTCCACCAGGAATCGAACCAAAACCCTCAGTCTAAGTGGCAGCTTTATTAACAACTTAGTCACGAAATAGAACAATATTAGGATTCCATCACTTGTCAGCGAACAATATCAAATGCGTTACATGCAGCTATAAATGCAACTTACATTCCGCTTTACAAATCTCCAATACTTAGCAGATGTTATGAGAGCTTAACGAATTTCTACTTTGCAAAGAGTCGACTTAAGCTGATACTAAGGAAGGCAATGCACAATCATATCAAAGATCTTAGTTTTCCTTAGAGTATACGTTATTTCAGAAGGGCACGGCTTGTATGTGGCAAAGCATTGATAGATGGTGTGCCGATATATGCGAGAGAAGCTTCACAGAGAGAGTGAATTATTGCTGTGGACCTAGCAAATAAAGAGTGGCATCGACATATAACGCTGTTACACGTGCATAGTTCAAACAGAACATGTCTCATATAACAGAAACAACGTCGTATTTCTGTAATTATACTCAAAAGTTAAATATCAAAGAGCGCTGTGCGTTATTTCACAGTGTCTACAATCTCTTCTCATCAGATAATGCTCTATACTAATAGAACATTAGCAACAATAACAACATCATATAGTATACAAGAAATAAAGGAAAACATGCTGCACTATAGGCCTAAAGATTTGTTGATCAGCAAAACAACACGTGTAAGAGAAATGATGACGAGCAGAAAGAAGAAGACACTAGAGAAAACTAGCAGAACTCACGCAAATAACACCAAACTCCGGTACATACACACACACACACACGTGCACATACACACACACACAAACTGATGATGCAAACTCAACAACTGTGCTCAAAAAGAAACATCTAATTGACAAACATGCAGCTTAATTCCGTTTGCTATATTTAACTAACACTTTCAACTGTCTGTCTATAAGATTCTTAGTTTATAATTAATACCTATAAATTACCGTTTGTAATGTCTACTTGTGCTTTATGGTCAAAGCCTAACCCAAGGAACACTATTCACCACTAGAGCTTCATTGTACAACATGGTGCTAGTCAAGTAAAGAAAAAGGAAATTTGCAAACGGGCATAGATAATTATCTTGATCTTCAATTCTGCAATCTACACGTTATAAAGTTCCCAATGGCATCACAAAGGCGTCATCTAATGAAAAGCCGAGTATTAATAGTGAACTACCTCAAGAAATATTATGCAACAGGATGATTTTCAAAATAATAGTGAATATATTGCATATATTTGTAAATTGGATATTATTAGCCTTAGCTGTCATTACAATCTGTTAACTAGTAATTAATTAGTTAATATATAGTTAATTGGTAATTAGTATGAGTAAAAACAGCGAAGTTCTCGAGTGAATGATGCTAGAAACACATCGTCCAGTCTCAATAGACTATATAATATAACGTTCGGGGTAACAACACCACGCCTGGCATGAACCACTCAAGACAGCAAAGCATTCACGTGCGAACTAAACGTAAGTTGTTAATAACATAACGACAACCTGGTACACTCTCAACAATAGTAGCGGCTCAATGTAATGATTACGGTTGTAAATTATTACAACAATGTTGTTCAGGAATTGGCTACAGAAGTAACACAGGTCACTAGTAACGTTGAGATTTATAGCAGACGTTGATATTTACTTTGAAGTATTTTGTCACTGCTGATGCCCTGCCAATGAAAGGTTGCAAATTCTCTTGATATCATAGCGGCATCACACTAGTCCGACTCTACTCAATTTATATTGTAATTGTACATATGACCACGTTATTCGATTCATTCCTTAATTACGAAACTCTAAAAATCGATAGTCTAGTGCAATACTCTTCCATTGGCTTCTGGCGAGGAGCCGGACGTAAAATTGTAATTGATTGATTGGTTAAAGAGAATTTCGTTTTAAAGTCTAACATTTTAAATTAGTTGTCAAACTCATGCAGAGAATTAAATTATAACTGGAAGATTGTGAGGCATTAGCCTGGAGGAATGAAAAGAGTAGAGGAGGAAGAGAAAGGTGGAGAGGGTTAAGATCCAGCAAGAGACGGGCTGATACAATAGTGGTTAGAGTGCTTGGCTCTTGGCTCTTCAATTCTAGCTTAAGTCTCCTGAACACAAGAAACTCTTCCACAGCTCAGCTCTTCTCTTCTGAAGCACTATTTCAGAGTTCTGTGGAATCAGTTTGTCAACAAACAGCCGTCCAATCACGAGCCACGAAACATTTCAAATGAAATTCATAGCAGATTCTGTCAGCCAATCAGTATTAGGATTCTCCACCTATGTTAAACAAAAACAGCAGCTATAAAATATAAAATATAATCACATTAGTACTTAGTCAAGATTGCAAATTCAGGGAAAGTCTTGTAAACTGAAAAATATAAAATATCAGCTTTTTAAATGCAGTGGGGAATTAACACCTCTCTCTCTCGTTCTGGCAAGTTGCAAGTCCATGGTAAATATATTTACAGGCTGCATACATGTGTACGTGGCATATATTCTTACATCCTTCGCATTCCCTAAAGAGCACTCCATCGATTAATGAGCTATTACCTTCACAGTAGGCTAAACCTTACCGACACATATGACTACAAGTGGATTCAACATAACAGAGCTGACATTCACTTGCTAGGAGTAACAGTTTAGCCATCACTGTGAGAGACCTGTACTAAGATCAATCAGTTGTATAGATCCATGCTAAAATGACTACTAAAACATTCAAAGCAATAGCGCTGACGGTGGGATTAGCGCATTTGGTTAGGTGCGCGTCAATTATCGAAGTTAAGCTGCTCTGTTAGTACTTTGTGGGTGACCATCTTGGAAAACCGAGTGTTGGTAAAAGCTTAGGAAGGAAAAATCCCAGAGTGATGGAAGGTTATAAATCCGTGCAGGCTGCAATTGATGTGCCATCAAAAGGCAACGATTACTAATAACCATGGAGAGGAAGGAAGAATGGGTCTTAAACAAACATCTGTGCTTCCTGACCCAGTGTGCTGTTATGTTACGTTTTAGTGCAGCATAGGGGTCACCAGTGCAGTTATGCACATGATCAACACATTACTCTCTTGACACAGCCGTCAGTACACTAACCGCTAAGCCATCCGTGCAGTTAATTATCTATAACACAGAAATGCATCATTCTAACAATTAAATCAGCATACCTGATGACTGGCCCATTCGTTGCTTGGCTTGCTGTCGCTCAATCTCATCAAAATACCAGACTGTTATAGCGTATCTGCGTGTAGTCAACAGGGAAACCATTACGAGTCGTAGAAAAAATAGTGGACTACTGCCAATGTAACAATGCAAAAATTAAACTATAATAAAAGCTAACCTATCAAAATTCCAGTTATACGAAGTATAGTCATGCATACAATAGCTGTAAGATATTGAGAAAAGCAATGCCTTTCCAAAGAAAAAAGCTATACTAAAGATTAGAAATGGCTTGGCCTATGTGACGGGCTTAACTTGTTGGTCGAGCTTGGCTCTACTACTGCTAGACAGAGAGAGAGAGAGAGAGATAATGGGAGAGAGCGAGAGAGATAGAGAGAGAGGTGGGGAAAGTGCCACAGAGAGAGAGAGAGACAGCGAGAGAGATAGACAAAGGGAGAGAGAGACAGACAGAAAGAGAGAAAGGGGGAGAGACAGAGACAGCGAGAGAGGGAGGGGAGAGCACAAGAGCCACAGAGAGAAACAGAATGAGAGCCAGCAAGAGAGAGAGACAGAAAGACAGAAAGACAGAAAGAGAGAGATAAGAGACATAAACACAGAGAGAGACTAGCGATACCTCTCTCTGAAAGCAGGCAGGACCTCGTGGGGAGTCCTGTGGTCGGACCAGAAGAAGATGACCCGGTCAAACTTTGGCTCAACATCTATCGACTGAGCGAGTCGAGAGGGGTACATACGTAGCACCCCACCATCACTCTGAATCAATCAATCAATCAATCAATCAATCTATCAGTCAGTCAATCAATCAATCTATCAGTCAATCAATCAATCAATCAATCATTAGTCAGTCAGTCAGTGGAGAGGGCTACATACTTAGCACCCCACCTCACTCTGAATCAATCAATCAATCAATCAATCATTAGTCAGTCAGTCAGTGGAGAGGGGTACATATGCAGCACCCCACCATCACTCTGAATCAATCAATCAATCAATCAATCAATCAATTATTAGTCAGTCAGTCAGTTGAGAGGGGTACATATGCAGCAAACCACCATCACTCTGAATGAATGAATGAATGAATCATTAGTCAGCCAATCATCTGTCAGTCAGTCAGTCAGTCAGTGAGTTAGGTAAAGATATTGTCGTAATTTATCCGCTAAAATCAATCTGTTGTTGCGAGTGACATGATAAATACCTCACTGCTATAGCTCTGATTGCTATAGTATACAAAAGTGATGAGATAAATACAAGTTATGAGACAAATACACAAGTGATGAGATAGATACCTCACTGCTGTAGTTTTGATTGAGATAGTAGATACATGTGATACATCGCCCATCCTGTCTATGATTGTCAACATGCCTCACGTAGCATTTACCCGACCCTGAGTATCTCGCGACCATTGCCTGCATTGCAACAATAATACAACAAATATTATATTGTCATCTATGACAACATCTAGCATTATTAACCTAAGACCCAACCAGGGCCATTAATCTAATACAACGAGCTATATGCCATAAACAAAATTAGCGAACAATAAGATTAAAATTGAGGAAATGCATCAGGCCATGTGTCAATTGCCAGCTAGTTAAATGCATTCCTTTTCAAACTGTATTGGAATCAGCAACCAATATGAGATTCCTTTCCTAAAAATCTATGTACATTTTCTTCTACACCTTCAAAAAATTAAAATATTAAATTATTGTTATCTATAATATTATATTCATTAAATAAAAGTAAGTCCATTTAAACTGGAGGGCCAGTTTAGTTGGATATAGGATTAAAAGGTAGCGGCAGCAATCTAATATGTACAGAAACAGCAATTTTCTCATCAAAGAAGGCATCACTTTAGTTTAGTTACGACAAAGACAAATCCAGCTACGAAACATTTACCTTCGTCCGGCTGGTAATCTGATATGTAGCGTCTAGTCTGTGCGCCAGCCCCCGTACCACAGTGTCGAGGCGGTGCACCAGATTATCTATGTGTAGACTGGTGCCTGCCTCCAGCCACATCGTCTCATCTCCTCGCACTGTGTGAGACTCTAGCTCATCACTCATTAGTCTGCCTTCCTGCATCTGATTCGCTCGCTCCTTTACCTGTACATTCATTCAACGTTCATTTAGTTTCTACATGTGATTGGCTCACTCCTTTTCCTGCGCATTCATTCAGAATTCATTTAGTTTCTACATCTGATTGGCTCACTCCTTTACCTGCACATTCATTCAGCATTCATTTAGTTTCTACATCTGATTGGCTCGCTCCTTTACCTGCACATTCATTCAGCATTCATTTAGTTTCTTCATCTGATTCGCTCGTTCCTTTACCTGCACATTCATTCAGCATTCATTTAGTTTCTGCATCTGATTGGCTCGTTCCTTTACCTGCAAAGTCATTCAGCATTCATTTAGTTTCTGCATCTGATTGGCTCATTACATGCACATTCATTCAGCATTCATTTAGTTTCTACATCTGATTGGCTCACTCCTTTAACTACACATTCGTTCAGCATTCATTTAGTTTCTACATCTGATTGGCTCGCTCCTTTACCTGCACATACATTCAGCATTCATTTAGTTCCTACATCTGATTGGTTATCTCTGATTAAAAATTTTAATACTGCTTTAGCATTACTTTTTTTAAATATTCACACAGAAATAACCAGACACTAGCTTAGGGTCATGAGTGCAATAATCACAATTCAGTAGAACGTTTAGACCTCTTACACAGTAAGGTTATATAAAAATTTTAGTCTCTTCTTAGCGTGAGGCCAAACCATGACTTAACGACAGAAAGACCGTTCAAATATTAGAAAAGACTTCCTGCCAGCCCACCAGCCTATCAACCTATCAGTCTATCAGCCTATCAACCTATCAGTCTATCAACCTATCAGTCTATCAGCCTATCAACCTATCAACCTATCAGTCTATCAGCCTATCAACCTATCAGTCTATCAGCCTATCAAACTAACAGTCTATCAGCCTATCAACCTATCAGCCTATCAACCTATCAGTCTATCAGCCTATCAGCCTATCAACCTATCAGCCTATCAGCCTACTGGGCTCATAGACTGATTAAAATATATTCTACGTTAGCGTTTAGACTGATTTCTGCTAAAGTACAAATGCACTGTATCATTAGTGGCATAACATCGAATAAGTCTAGACATTTTAAAACACAGCATCCTTTCCCATACTCTAGAGGCCTCGAAAGCTTACAAATAGGGTGGAAGGCCATTTAAAATTTTAAATGACGCTTGGCTGCTTGGACCTTTAATTTCCCATTTTTCTCTGACTATTCAAACCTCGTCATATCTGACTTTACAAGCTTTTCTGCTAACTTACAATAGATATTACTAAATATTAACATTATTAAATATTAATTCAATTATTAATAGTAAACTCACGTCTTTCAGTATCCTCTGCCCAGCTCTTGTTCCCATGTAGCTATCCACAATACAGAGCCCATACTTGAGCAGGCAGTCAGCTAGATAGTCAGCCAGCCTTCCCTCTTTAGACGCAGGCTCGGGCGTGGGGGCGCTAAGCGGTGACACAGACAGACTAACTGATAAATTCCTCGGTCGTCTAAATGGGTACGTAGAAGGGTCGTCGCTGCCCGGGTTGTCTGTGGATGCAGCAGAAGATAAACCATGAAGATCTAGCAACGAAAGACTACTGTTAGAGGAGATAGCTGAACTTGAAGTTTGATTAGATAGAGAAGACGACGACTGATATCCTAATGACGATGAAGTCGACGATTTCCGACCGTACAGTTTTTTTTTTGGTTGAGCAAGTGAAACCCTAGATTCTTGATCACTCGGTTGAGTCTTAGCCTCTGCTTGGGCTGAAGATGTTCTGGAAGGTTGATTGATTGAACTCAGTTGAGTAGATTCTCTTGAATGTTCCGTCGACGCGCTCGACTGGTTACCCCTCGAGTGATGCCCAACGGAATTCTTTCTGGAGAGAAGAGCCGCAGAACCCGCAGAGTGATTATCTAGTAACCTCCAAGAACGATGATCTGTTGAAGCTGCAGATGGGTGGGCAAATGATTCGCGAGACTGGAAGTTGAATGAAGCTGACGAAGATGATGACTGATACCCGAACGATGAACTCGACTCAGGCTGAGATCGAAGCGACGTCTCCGATATTTGACGCCCCAGCGAAGCGACAGAGGAATATCCTGAAGATACGAATGAAGCAGAACCATGTGCTCCTTCCAGCCAATCGTCTTCCACTTCTTTTACGGGGCTCTGATAACCGCACGAACCTCTCCTACCGTCAAATCCCACCTCAAAGTGAACCTGCGACGAAGACGAGGCAGACAATTCAGGATCAAAAGAAGAACAAGAAGCAAATGAGGAACACGGCATGCCAGACTCTGAAGCAGAAGTGGAAGAGGCAGAAATTGGCAAGCAGGCCTCGTCGGAATTATCTAATTGATCGGCCGTGGCTGCATTCTTTGAAATAGCCACGCAAGCGGTTAAATCGGTCACCAACGTCGGATGAACTCGCCTCAACGGTTGAGGAGGAGACGCCACCTTGGCTCGCTTTAATCGCAGATCACAAGGCTGCGTGTCTTCCCAGGTGGGAAAAGCCGCTTCAAATGTGCGACTGTAGGAGGGAACTGGTGGATAGTTGGGAAAATCACGTGACGTAAAGGCACTGGAGTGGAAATGAGATGAAAAGTTGCGTCGATCGATGTTGGCAGAGCTTGGACCTGGTCTGAATCCCACTAAGAAAATTTCTTCAGGAAAGCCTCTACGCTCTCCATCATCAGTGTTACGAAACCTGCTTCGCTTTGTGCTCAGATTCAAGGCTTTGGGAACACGATCAACCATGAAAGAACCTTAAGATTGGAATGGGATAAAAGTAGGCGAGAAAAGACTAAAGACTAACCGGCACCTTCAATGCTAAAGCAAGAGAGGAGAACCAGAAAAACCAAAAAGAAATTAAATTTTAAACTGACTTCAAAGGGACCAACAACTAAACCGCAAATTAGCGGTGAAGGCCCAGAAAGACAAAAAAGTGAAGTTTTGATAATTACAATATATTTAAACAATAAATTATTATTTTATATTTACAATTACGAATAATTCACCATTAAGTAATTAACATTAGAAGTACCAAACACAGTAGAAAAATATATTCAATCAAATTCAACACCACAATTTACGCTTGCACTTCAAATTCATAAATAAAACTATGAAATGATGCCATGTCTAGAAATTATGCGGCTTTTAATTAATCCTTTCCAGCAGTCATATAAATCTTGAGATTACCAAAAGGACACTGTATTGTTTTCTTTCTTTACCAATTCCAGATTAAGTACACAAGAAAGTACTGTAAATTTTAGCCTATCATTAAATAGGAACCTAATTTTAACAACAGCAATGATATATCTAGCTGAATAAAAACTGGATATATCCAAAAGAGAACAAATGCGTCCTAATTTAAAGAATTTTTTTGCATTAGTATTGCTTGTATTTCAATTATTAATAACCAAATTACCAAAGATTTACCAGATATTTAGCCGTTTTTGCCACAGAACCACTCAGGCTGCTGATAGCTCTAAATTTTATTTAATCCCAAATCACGATGATCTTACATAATTTACCCTGACTGCACTATAAGCAAGCCTAAGGAATTTCTATTGAGCATTAAACTAAGGGAAACTATTTTGTTTTAATAAAACTGTTTTCTGCTACAGGGTGATCAAGACAGGAGTCATGTATGCAACTGAAATGGGTGTAAGAAATGCAGCATATCGATCAGTGGAGCTTAGAGACACCCAAAGCTATCCAGTATGACAGGCAAACAGAGAAGCAGTGTCACACAGACAAAAGCCAATTATGATTCAGAAACTTCACAAAGCTGAATGGTAGTGGACTAGAAAATGGGCAGAAATGAATATTCCTATGCAGAAAATTGAGAACTGTCGTAGTTTTGTGATAACCCGAGTGAAGTGTGCGTGACGATTGACAGCTGGCGATAGAGCAGTGAAGTGTCTACCTAGAACAGATCACGTACACAACTGGTTATACACACACGTACACATCAGCACGTTTGCAGGAGCTCAGTACTAAGAAAACAGTCGTCTAAGTGACAATTAAGTGCTACGAGTGCTAAAACTCGTCAGATTGAAGTCTAGAAAATTAAATTTACTAACATCCTATGCAAAATTTAAATCAACATACCAAAAAAACTCCACCAATACGAAAGATTTAGCAAAGCCGATTTGATGTATTTTAATACAAAATTATTAATATACGTACATTTTCGCACATTCCTAACATAGTTACACATTTTAGACATATTTTCATATAAAATTAAAATAAATAACCATATTAAGTATTATATTTTTATTATTTTTTAAATTAGCTTCAATGAGAGCCAAACTAAAATTTAAATTTGCAGTTTCAAATCTCAATACATACACTAATATTTTACTTTAGATCGATCGATACATACGCAAATTCATGCAAAAGTAACTTCAGTAGATCGATATTTAGTTATTAATGATTTAATTTATTGATTTTTGTTTATTAAATATTTTATTGGCGATTTTGTACTACAGTATGATCACGTAGTCATCGTTTGTCTGTGACCTTATTTATATGGGGCTTCCCGTAGCCATTAGTTTCGTGCAAAAATATTCGGCTCGATTTAGTTTTTATATTCCATAAATTAAACTAAATATTAATGACATATTTAAGCCGAATCGTCTAATAAGCTTGCTTCACGTCTTCACGTCTTGCGATATTTTTTTCTCTTATGCTACAAACTGACATACATAGAACAAATGCAAATTGTTACATTGTCTATTATACTACAATTCCCTAATTGATTCTACATTTTTCTGGCTGTGAGATTGATTGGTAGCAGTTAGATGAGAATTTTCTTGCGCGAGAATTTAAAAAAGTTAAGTATAACTTTTTTCTGTCCGTTAGAATTAATATAGTCTAATTTAACTATTTTGAGCTAAGCAATAGTTCGGTTTAACTACTTTCTTTTAATTAACAAAATAGTTTAGTTTAGGCTAACTACATTTTTGATAAAGAACTATAGTTTGATCAAACTAATTTTTAGATATTATATAGGCCTAGAGCAATTAAGGCCTACAAGTCCATCACTGATTATTTCGCTGAATCTGAAAGCTTACATTTTTAAGACAAAGAGACGTCGCAAGAAGTTAAAATTCATCGCATATAATATGCCACTTGAATTTTCAATTTTTGAATAAAACTTAACCATCTATGTATCTAGCAAATAACTATAGCCATTGCATACGTGACAAGTAAGTCAAAAAAGATTTTAACAGAAGCCACAACAATAAAAAGTGTCTTGTTTACTTCTTTTTGAGCTTCAGTACAAGACACTAAACGGGTCACCCACCATAAAACTTGAGAAAAAATAATATTTTGTCTGCGTTATAAATGCATATTTTTATTTATGCGTAATATGCGTAGAATGACGATGTCCTACGGAGATTAGAAATACTATTTAGAAACGATGTTTATGCAGTTTGGTGTTATCGTAACACTATGCTCTGAAAGTTTGCAACTGATGCATGAAATCAAAGCATAGAATTGATCAATAAAAAGTCAATGCACTGCAGCACCAATCAAATGTAGGACAAAGCTGCTTGGAATCCTGTACTTTCCGGATTGCCTGAAATTTCTTCTTAGAAATTTCAGATAATTTAATTCTTGTTAATTAAGTAACTCGAATTGGTGCAGAAATTTAAATGGTGTATGTACGCGCATAGTATTGATATGCAAAGATATTTAAAATAGGTAGATACGGCATGACTGTTGTTTCAGCGATGCCAGTTTTGTAACAAGAGCAACTTGATTTCCAGCATGATTCATTTAATCGCGAGGGTAAACAAAGCCCCTTTGCCATATGTGTATTTAATAGTAATTTCTGTAATTTCAGATATATTTCATGATATTCGGTCTCTGAACGGTTTTAGGATGATGTATTGTTGCGCATTTGGGCATACAAATTCCAGAAATCCGGAAACTAAAGAATGGGGAATATCCTTGAAGAGATTTTATATAAAATTTGTTAGCATTTTGTGTTATAAAAATATACATCCAGATTACCTCCAATTAATAGGAATTCGTTTCAAATAATTTGTTGTCATGACGATATGTTGGATAGATGTGACGATAAATATGCTCATAATATGTTGCATTATCATTCAAAAGCTTTACAAATGTTCAAAAACTACATTATTTATGCCTTTAAATAACGATCAGCTGATATTGTTTACCTCCGGCCAGCAAAATTAGTTGATGGCATCTGTGCAATTCTTGAACTCAATGTTTACAATGGTTGAGATTGCCTTTGACACTTCTATAGTTTTTCTTTATTCTATGTTGATGTCAACCAAAAAGCTAAATGAATGCCTAAATAGCTCCATTTGTAGGTGCGATATTGGGACCGTAATTATATGGCCTATATATAATTTAGCCTAATATAAAAATAATACTATAATAGCAACAATTAGAGTGCTAGAATCATCAATGACAACATCGAGCACTAATGAGTCAGAATCAAGCCGACGAGTAAAAAGAAGGTCCAAGAACGGTGCAAATTCCAGAATACAGAAAATCAGTCTAAAGAAAAAAGAAATTAAATAAAAGGAGGTTTTGGCTCTAGTCGTGACTAAGCTTAGGTTTAGGCGACTAATAATTTAATAATATTATATATTAACTGGCCAATGGGTCTAGCTTTAGGTCTTTATGAAATGCCCCGTCCTTGAACCCTAAACCTAAATCTATACAATTATATAGGTAGGCTATGCTTTAGTGCTAAAGGATAGGCGGACGTTTGAAAAAGAACAGGAACTTTGTGACCAGAACGGAGGAAAAGTCCCTGCTCAGCTTCCAGGGCCTAGCCCGTCAGTTGATGGGCTTTACAGCTAATCTTGAAATACGATCAATGG
Organism: Enchytraeus crypticus; assembly: GCA_905160935.1. Lineage (NCBI taxonomy): Eukaryota > Metazoa > Annelida > Clitellata > Enchytraeida > Enchytraeidae > Enchytraeus > Enchytraeus crypticus. Next base: position 205,115 of record CAJHZI010000892.1, on the reverse strand, counting down.
ATTGCGTGTTGCCTTGATGTTTAGCTTCACATGGTACATTATTCTACTTATTAGCTACGCATTAGCGTGTGGTTCGCCCAAAGATCTTTAAAGTAAGTAGATATGGCATGACTGTTGTTTCAGCAATATCAGTTTTGTAACAAGAGCGACTTGATTTCAAGCATGCTTCATTAATCGTGAGGGTAAACAAAGCCCCTTTGTTATGTGTATTTAACAGTAATTGCTGTAATTTAAGATTTATTTAATTAAATTCGGTCTCTAAGCGGCTTTAAGATGATGTATTGTTGCACGTTTGGGTATACAAATTTCAGAAATCCAGAAACTAAAGAACGGGGAATATCCTTTGAGAGATTTGAAATAAAATTTGTTTGTGTTATAAAAATATACATCAAATTAATAGGAATTCTTTTCAAATAATTTTTGTCATGACCATATATTGATAGATGTGACGATAAATGTGCTGCTAATGTGTTGCATTATCGTTCAAAAGCTTTGCAAATGTTCACAAGCTTCATTATTTTATGCCTTTAATTAACGATCAGCTGATATTGTTTACCTCTGGCTAGCAAAATTTGTTGTTGGCATCATTGCAATTCTTGAACTCAATGTTTACAATGGTTGATATTGCCTTTGACACTTCTACGGTTTTTCTTTATTCTATGGGTTCGCCTGATTGACTAGTAAGAGCTGCTTTGACATACAGCTATATAATGTTTACGATAACCCAGTTTCAATTTTAATTCAGGTTAGTTAGTGACAATTAAGTAACATTTTCGTATACCTCAAACTCAACACTATTAAATCTTTTCGGTAATAGCTATAAATAGAACATCGTGGACACCAAATATAAACCGTAGACTAGAAGAAGTAAACACCGCATAGAATACTATTGAAATGTACTAGTTTCTCGTAAAATTTCTAATACAAGTTTTCTTTAGAAATGTTATTTACTTTACAACCTACTGTACGTATATTAATTAAAGAATAACTTAACACTTATAGTTTAACTCTTTCACCCATTGTAACGGTATGCATGCATTATAACGAAGTTATAATATAGACCCATTACATTTACATGTAAATTTATGTATCAGATGTCAATATAAACAAACCAATGTTACCATACAACAAAATATGTTTTCAATTACCGAACTGATCTATTAATTTTAACTATCAATTCGCCAGATGGCCCGACTAGTATGCGCAGACAGCAATATTTTAGCATGATCGATCCGGAATATCGCAAAGCACCCTGATTATTTCAGTTTAAAAATAAAATAGGCTACTTTGCTTTCTTTTTGGACTTAACAGCAAACATGCATGATTACAAAATTTTAATAATTTCTGAATGGACAGCAGTTCCATAAATTCTATTTCTAATGGCCGTAAAAATCTACAAATGCGATCAGCATATAGGCTGTTGAAACTCCCTGTGGACGGGCATTGGCATGGTCTCCATCCCACAGCATCTTAAGCCTTGCGCATCCCGAACCCAGTTCATATCCTTCATGCTTTCCTTTCTTTCACTCTCCTTCCTTAGCTTCTAATGGATGAAATTAAGACGCTCCGTGAATTTCTAACTTTATTAACTATAGTAATTATGATAATTTTAGTAATGTAATACAATAGTGCTAACATATACTGGAAGATGTAATATATTAGTTGCATGCATGATAGTTATTCAAAAGAATCATCACTATACCGGACCAGGCATTTTAGACATCTTCGATTTACCAAGTTGCAGTACGTGGCTTTGTGTCGGAACACATGAAAATGCTTTCAGGTTTTATTGACTTGCAGACCTAAAAAGTGGTAGGGCAGGACATGGGGCTTGCCCACAAGGACTAAAAAGTGCCCAATAGCCTAAGTTCCGCCGCGAAATTCCGACCAGTGGGTTGTTAACATAGAGCTACGTGTCATCCATTTCTCATAACAAAACGGAACATTTGGTCAGGAAGCAGTATGAATCTGTGTGATCGTCATTGTTGTTGCTTCACGAGCAGTTTTTTGTTTTATGAACAGGTGAGTAACCGGAAATTTTATGGAGATGGCCACACCATGATATTCACCATCATAAGAAAATAAATAAATAAATCAATATATATTATTTTCTTTTAAATTAAAAGTTTAGAATAATTTACTAGTCATCGGCGTACCTAAATACTACATCTGGTAAATACATAACCAGCTCTGATTTGTTCTAAGTAAATATTGTTTTAGAAAATATGTTGCAATAGAAATTTAAGAGAGTTATGAAGTCGATTAGTTTATAATTATTAGATTATCAATAAAAATGCATTAGTTCTATGTTTTAATAATTTTAAAATGGCTCGAGGCTTTCTGCTCAGTTTCTCTTGGGTATATATAATGTAATAATGGTGCAATGAATAATGATGGTTTTGAGAGAAGCCTATCTACATAATTAGTAATAGAATTTGCTAATGTTCTTATATTATGTCCTATTACTCATTGAGAAAGTTTGAGTTAGTTGGGGACAGATCAGCATTAGGAGACTTTAGCTATTTTTTAATTGGCGACTAATGCTGATATTGAAAAATACTGAAAAGAATGAGGAACAGTTTCTTCGGTGGCCAGATATTTATTACTAAAGACTTGGTGATAAACTCCTGACATTGAGGCCATTGTATTTTCACTGACGATTTAAAATTCCAGATGAATAGTTGAAAATTACATATTCTTTGTATGAAATTTTCCCCTTTACTGTTATTGGAATAGACAGATGATCGTTAATAGTAATAAATTATTATTTTAGTTTGCTTGATCAACCTTTTAATATTTGCAGAGGTAACAGCTTCTAGGATTTAAAGGGACTTCCTATCTCTATTCTCATTTCTGTAACCCGCACAATGTTCTCGTGGCTTGGTAAAGATGCCGGGAGGAAGGCTGAGCCGGAAGTTTTTGCCACCGTAGCCGATGGTCTTCGACAACTCTACAAGCAGAAGATGCTACCGTTGGAAGAATTCTATAAATTTCACGACTTTCACTCACCGCCACTCGACGATCCAGATTTTGATGCCAAGCCAATGATCCTACTGGTGGGCCAGTATTCAACGGGTAAAACGACGTTCATACGGTATCTTCTGGAATCTGACTTTCCTGGTTGTAGGTGAGTTGAGTTTAGAATGGAGTAAAAACCGAATACATTTTAAGAAATGAGTTTGTGTGTTGACTGTATAATATAGGCCCTTTATCAGTCAATAATCAATCAATGAGAATTTGACGTCCGGTTCCTCGCCATAAGGCAATGTCAGGGACGTCAATATGGATGCTTATGAGCATGTATATTGAAGACTAGTTTAAATTGGAAGTACTTACCAAGTCAGAAGAGAGAAATTTATAAATGTCGGCTGCAGACAGTTTAATAGTGGCACACCTGCTTGTTTGATAACATTTTGTCTTAACTTTGCAATTTAGTTGAAGGAAGTACTCTGAAGCCAATTTATTGTTGAGTTTTGCAACATCTTAAAAATATTTATGAAATTCATACAGTTTGAGTTATTAATATTTGGTGACAAAATTGATAGTTACAGAAGGTACCCCAAAGTCAATTTATTGTTGACTTTTACAACATTTTAAAAGATATTCTGAAATTCTTTCAGTTTGTGTTATTAATATTTGGTGACGAAATTGATAGTTACAGAAGGTACCCCAAAGTCAATTTATTGTTGACTTTTACAACATCTAGCAAAGTATTTCTGAAATTCATTCAACAGATGTTTGAGTTATTGACATATTGTGACAAATTTGCTATACTCTTCTTCTTTAACTTTTCTGATTTACTGTGTTCTCGCTAGGTAATTTTTTAGTAATTCATACGAGAGATTGTACTTTGTGTTTTTAGAATTGTACTTTGTGTTGTTATAATTGTACTTTGTGTTGTTAGAATTGTAGTTTATGTTGTTAGAGTTGTATTTTGTGTTGTTAGAATTGTACTTTGTGTTGTTAGAATTGGTCCTGAGCCGACGACGGACAGATTCATAGCGGTCATGCAGGGAGACACGGAGGGCGTTGTACCAGGCAACGCTCTCGTTGTCGACCCTAAGAAACAGTTCAGACCATTGTCAAAGTTTGGCAACGCTTTCCTCAATCGATTCCAGTGCTCGCAGCTTCCAAACAGAGTGCTCGAGTCCATCTCCATCATCGACACGCCTGGGATACTCTCCGGAGAGAAGCAGCGGACCAACCGCGGCTACAACTTTGCCGAGGTACTGTCTCAGTGACGCTGTATATTAATGATTTGTTACCTGACGCAGGACTTGAAGTAATTAGTTCTGAGGGCTTTAGTAATTACTGAACTATTGTTGTTGCTGAACTATTGTTGTTGCTGGACTATATGCTTTAGTTGTTGCTGAACTGTTTTTTAAATGAGGTTTTTGTTATAAGAATGTAAGCTAATTTAATAAGTAATGTTGTTGCATCTTTCAAGAGTGAATTTTAATGATAACATTTGTTTGGTAAAAAATTTATTGAAATTTATGGTGAATATATTAGGTACCTAATTGAATGTATTTTATTAACTGCCTCCATTGCTAAGTTAACTCTACATCATATATGCCTTGATTGATGTATTAGAATAGTGTGCAGAGAGAGTGGACAGGATAATTCTACTCTTTGATTGATGTATTAGGTTATAGAATGGTTTGCAGAGAGAGTGGACAGGATAATTCTACTCTTTGATGCTCACAAGCTTGATATCTCAGACGAGTTTAGAAGAGTTATAGAAAGTATGAGAGGTGAGTCAGTCAATCAATCAATCAATCAATTCATTGTTTGATACATGAGAAAAAAAAAAAAAAAATTATCAATTAAATCTTATTTTGATCTCTTGGACGAGTTAAATCTATGAAGTATACTTCTAGAAACCAAAGTTTAAAAATTAATGACTTCTTCTAGTTATCTATTGATCTCTGGTCATGGACAATGAGCTAGCAGCCCTGTGGATCTCAATTTCTCTTAGATGTGTAGCTATGCATATACATTTGTGTTCTGCTGACCAATGAGTAGTCACTGAGTAGTCTCATTAAGTTGCCTCGAAGATTGCATTTGCTTGAGAAACGTTTGTAGATGATAAATATTTATAAATAACTAATATTTTTATTTATTTATGAATATCATTTTATTTTTTATTTTTATTCATAATTTATGAATAAAAATATTTATGTCCTCGAAATTCATATGAAACATGTTCGTCTCTATCATATTGTATTGTCTATAGTGTTTTATATGTTGCTGTATTGTACAGTATGTTATGTATGTTGCATTGTGTGTACTGTACCATAGCCTACTGCATTGCATGTTGTTTAATTTATTGTGTTATACAATGTTATTTATTTCAGTTGTATCCATGTATATTTGTTGCTCTTTGTAGCTTCGTACACTTTAATATTTTAACTTACTATTTACTGTATATGCAATACTTTATTGCACTTATGATATTGTATTTGATTGTATTGTATTACGTAGTATTGTATTGTGTTATATTTGAAAGATTATTGTATCAAAGTGTATAGCATTGTATTTAATTATATTGTATTAAAGTTTTGAAGCATTTTGTTGAATTATATTGTATTGTGTTGTATGACAGGTTATGATGAGAAGATACGTATCGTACTGAACAAGGCTGATATGATAGACAATCAGCAGCTGATGCGTGTGTATGGAGCTCTTATGTGGTCTCTAGGTATGCCTCTAATCTTACACTAGTGTATGGAGCTCTTATGTGGTCTCTAGGTATGCCTCTAATCTTACACTAGTGTATGGAGCTCTTATGTGGTCTCTAGGTATGCCTCTAATCTTACACTTGTGTATGGAGCTCTTATGTGGTCTCTAGGTATGCCTCTAATCTTACACTAGTGTATGGAGCTCTTATGTGGTCTCTAGGTATGCCTCTAATCTTACACTAGTGTATGGAGCTCTTACGTGGTCTCTAGGTATGCCTCTAATCTTACACTAGTGTACGGCTGATTGATAGAGAAATCTGAACTATACTTTTTGTCTGATGTATTAGATCGTAGCAATCTTTACAAAATTATCATGTATTTTGTTGCCTATGGGAAATAAAAGTTGATGACATATAGCATCTTCTTTTATTCTTAATCTGCTTCGCTCTTTAATTCCAGTGAGTTATGTAGTCTTCTAATAATTATAATCATAATAATATTAATTATCTTTAGTATGCAGCTTTTTTTGAAACGTTTCTGTTCCTATTCATTTAATTCTTCATACAGTTGTGATTGTAAATGCTGCTATGCAATCAACTGGGTAAGTTTATTCCTAGCTCTGTAATCATCCGATAAGGATTTATGCTGTTATGTTGAGGTAATCGGTTGTTATGTAATCAACAGGTACGGTGATTTGTTGCTATGTAATCAACAGGTAAGATTATTTGTTGCTATGTAATCAACAGGTAAGATTATTTGTTGCTATGTAATCAACAGGTAAGATGATCTATTACTATGTAACCAACAGGTAATATGATCTGTTACTATATAACCAACGAGTAAAAAGATGATCTGTTACTATTTAATCAACAGGTAAGATGATCTGTTGCAATGTAGTCAACAGGTAAGATGATCTGTTGCTATGTAATCAACAGGTAAGATGATCTGTTGCAATGTAGTCAACAGGTAAGATGATCTGTTGCTATGTAATCAACAGGTAAGATAATCTGTTGCTATGTAATCAACAGGTAAGATAATCTGTTGCTATGTAATCAACAGGTAAGATCAACAGGTAAGATGATCTGTTGCTATGTGATCAACAGGTAAGATGATTTGTTGCTATGTAATCAACAGGTAAGATGATCTGTTGCTATGTAATCAACAGGTAAGATGATCTGTTGCAATGTAGTCAACAGGTAAGATGATCTGTTGCTATGTAATCAACAGGTAAGATCAACAGGTAAAATGATCTGTTGCTATGTAATCAACAGGTAAGATGATCTGTTGCTATGTAATCAACAGGTAAGATGATCTGTTGCTATGCAATCAACAGGTAAGATGATCTGTTGCTATGTAATCAACAGGTGATCTGTTGCTGTATAATCAACAGGTAAGATGATCTGTTACTATGTAATCAACAGGTAAGATAATCTGTTGCTCTGTAATCAACATGTGATCTGTTGCTATATAATCAACAGGTACGTTGATCTGTTGCTATGTAATCAACAGGTAAGATAATCTGTTGCTCTGTAATCAACATGTGATCTGTTGCTATGTAATCAACAGGTACGTTGATCTGTTGCTATGTAATCAACAGGTAAGATAATCTGTTGCTATGTAATCAACAGGTGAGATGATATGTTGCTATGTAATCAACAGATGATCTGTTGCTATGTAATCAACAGGTAAGGTGCTCAACACACCTGAAGTATCGCGAGTGTACATCGGTTCATTCTGGGATCACCCACTGCAGCACGACAGTGGGCGGAGACTGTTTGAACTAGAGGAGCAGGATCTGTTCAGAGATCTACAGAGTCTGCCCCGTAATGCAGCCTTACGCAAGCTCAACGATCTCATCAAGAGGGCTAGACTCGCTAAGGTACTGATCGATTGATTGGTAATATAATTTACACAATAGTGCTCGATGTTGTCATTGATGACTGTAGCATTCCAATTGTTGTTGTTATTATTATTATTATTTATTAAAGTAAAGATAAAAGCTAATGTTAACGCCATTTTCCTCACTCGAAAGCGATGTCCGTGACGAGCGAGCCCAGGATTTGAAAACCGTACTCACTGATTCGCGATCTAATATCTTACCGACATCGCAACTGGCTCCAACCGGTTAATTAATATACTGGTTGTTTGGTTTTCTATTCAGTAGATGACTCCATACATGACTCCATATGACTCCACTGTGAGAGGAGGAAGCTTATCTCCTGAAGAACCCCTGTCTAGTGCTGTGAAGTTTAAGCATAGCGGTGGTGTAACGCTAAGTTACCCGCGTCATGCAAACCATTTCTAGTCTGTCACTGAAGGGCAGCTGAGGTCATCTGGCTTAAAATTATGTCTGGGTTTCTCTATTACTCTTGAGTTTTTAAGAGAATAAAAATTTAATACAATTTTATTCTATTGAAGACTCTAGTTTTATTTACTTTTTATAGATTGATTAGCAGTTTTATGCCTCTAAACTAAGGAGCCTATGTTGTTCATCTGTATTTTATTTTAATATTTATTAATATTTAATTTTTACAAATTTATTGATTAATTCTTATTTTAGAGGTAGAGGCAGGCCGAGATTAGAATGTTAGATGGTTTAAAGACCCACTCATATGTGGACATGAAGAGGAAAGCGGAAGACAGAGAAGAGTGTTGGCTTTATGTACCATGGACCTGTCAGTAGTCAGTGCACTAAGAAGAGAGAGATAGCTCCTATATTGTACACATATATATAATTTTTTTGTATAACTAAACATATTGTATTATATACCATGTATATATATTAGGATGTACAATCTATGCCTCAGAGCTCTTGTTCCCATATGAATAGCATAAGAGAGAGAAAGAGAGCAGTTTATTTGTATCCCGACCCTAGTTAAACGCGGATTTAAGGGAGGATTATGATGATGATGATGTGAGAGAGAGAGAGAGAGAGAGAGATATATATTTGATAATGTGATTGTTTTTCTATTGTTTTAATAAATTGTCATTAATTAACAAGCAGTTTATTGATTGATCTAGGTGCACGCGTACATAATACATCACTTGAAGAAGGAGATGCCGTCAATGTTCGGCAAGGACTCTAAGAAGAAGGAGCTGATCAGTGGACTGGGAGACATCTTCGCTCAGATACAGAGAGAACATCAGATCTCTCCCGGAGATTTTCCTGAGCTCAGCAGAATGAAGGAACAGCTGCAACATCATGTGTGTCTCTCACTCTGTCACTCTCTCTCTCTCTTTCTTTCTATCTGTCTCTCACTCTGTCTCTCTCAGTGTCTCTCTCTCTTTCCCTCTCTCTCTCTCTCTCAATCTCTCTCTCTCTCTCAGTCTCTCTCTCTCTCTGTCTCTCTCTCTCTCTCTCTAGCAGTTACTGCCTAATGGCATGTCCATGTCATAGTCATCTATCATAAATCTAATCTCTAACTAATCTCAGTGATCTCTTATTAATATAATCTCTAGCTAATCTAATTGATCTCTTATTAATATAATCTCTAGCTAATCTCAGTGATCTCTTATTAATATAATCTCTAACTAATCTAATTGATCTCTCATAAATCTAATCTCTAGCTAATCTAATTGATCTCTTACTAATATAATCTCTAACCAATCTAATTGATCTCTCATAAATCTAATCTCTAACTAATCTAATTGATCTCTTATTAATATAATCTCTAACTAATCTAATTGATCTCTCATAAATCTAATCTCTAACTAATCTAATTGATCTCTTATTAATATAATCTCTAACCAATCTAATTGATCTCTCATAAATCTAATCTCTAACTAATCTAATTGATCTCTTATTAAAATAGTCTCTAACTAATCTAATTGAACTATTTTAAATCAAATCTAATCTATTGATCATATCTCATAACTAATCTATTGCTGCTGCAGGACTTCACAAAGTTCAACCTGCTCAAGCCAAAGCTATTGGAGTCAGTTGATAAGATGCTCGCTCAGGACATAGCTCGACTCATGACGCTCATACCACAGGAAGACCAGCAGCGGATGGCCGAGTCGACCGCTAAGGGCGAGGTGGGCGGGGAGATTCGCGGCGGAGCGTTCGACGGGTACAACGAGAGCCCGTTCGGTATCGGAATGCACGAGGGGGTGGACAAAGGTCGAGGGGAGGAAGAGTGGGTCGTCGCCAAGGAGCGTTACCGCTACGACGAAACGTTCCAGTCGCTCGGACCGATTAACGGTAAAATAACCGGGGCCGCCGCTAAGACGGAGCTCGTGAAGTCGAAGCTTCCGAACTCGATTCTCGGAAAGATCTGGAAGCTGTCAGACCTGGATAGAGATGGGATGCTGGACGCGGACGAGTTTGCCTTGTCGATGTATCTCGTTGGGTTGAAACTGGATGGGCATGAACTTCCTGCAGAGCTACCGGACCACTTGATTCCCCCCAGCAAGAAGGGTCTAGAGTGATTAAGTGTTGATCATGTCATTCCCCCGAGCAAGAAGGGTTTCGAGTGATTGATCTTTGATCATTTCATTCTCTTGAGTAAGAAGGGTCTAGAGTGATTAAGCTTTGATCATTTCATTCCTCGAGTAAGAAGGGTCTAGCGTGATTAAGCGTTGATCATTTCATTCCCCCAAGCAAGAAGGATCTGGAGTGATTGAGCTTTGTTAACGCAAAACTTCCGTTAGTTTGGGTTTTGTTGTGCAGGATTTGTATGAGTTAGGGGTCCCTTATATCAATGCAGGACTTTCGATATTGGGGTAAAATTTAGATGGCTTTGTATCTTATATTTGATTTAGCGGTTCGACCTTCACTTCTCGATTGATTTGAATGTCGCTATGTATTTGGCTTGAATCCTTTACGTAAGAGCAACTATCTGTCTTGTAGTTTCTCAAATCTCTTTTTGATTGCAAGAGATTACTTGAAGCAGCGTAACTTAACTGTACGAAATCTAGAAAATATGGGCCTGCATATTGAAGTGTTACACTGGAATGTCAGTGTAGAGGGGCGGTGAGAGAGATCTAGTTTCCAGCTAATTAACATTATATGATTTTGGGCTGAGCGTGTGGCTTGATGGCAAGGTGTTTGATAGAGGATCAGTAGGTACAGGACTCAAATCCAGTGCTCTCCCTTTCACTGACGCGCTATCGAGCGAGAAACTGACGTTAAACTTTGCTTTAGCTTAGAAGTTTTTAGGCTTTATTATGAGAAATTATCATGGCGTCTTCTGGTAACTCTATTTAAGGTGTAAGCTAATGTGAAATGAATCGATGTATGTATAGAATGAAATTTAGAAAATTCATTTAATATCAATTGTACAGAAATTGTACATGCAATATTAAACGAATTAAAATTAGTAGCTTATTTATCCAATTTATTTAAGTATTTATTTTGATATAGGAGTCTTTGACTGTTCAGGTTGTTTTGAGAACTGTCAGAAGTCTAATTGAAAGTTTCGTTGCATGGATACTTAAAGCTAATGGAAGCCTTGTTTTGTTTGTAGTATATGGCAATAATATAATAAATGTATAGTAACAGTGTAGCAGATGTTGTAAATTATATCTGTAGTGTTTGTATTGTCTTAATCTGGAGCTTGTAAATAGTAGCTAAATGGATGCTTTTTTTAACTACTATGTCCCATTTATGCCCATGATCATATGGTCACATGATCATAGTGTCGCGTGGTCATAGTGTCGCGTGGTCATAGTGTCACGTGACGCTATGATCACGTGACACTATGATCACGTGATCATAGTGTCGCGTGATCATGTTGTCATGTGATCATAGTATCACGTGATCGTAGTGTCACGTGATCATAGTGTCGCGTGATCATAATGTCAAGTGATCATGTTGTCACGTGATCATAGGGTCATGTGATCATAGTGTTACGTGATCATAGTGTCGCGTGATCATAGTGTCGCGTGATCTTAGTGTCACGTGATCATAGTGTCACGTGATCTTAGTGTCACGTGATCATAGTGTCACGTGATCTTAGTGTCACGTGATCATAGTGTCACGTGATCATACTGTCACGTGATCATAGTGTCACGTGAGCTTAGTGTCACGTGATCTTAGTGTCACGTGATCATAGTGTCTCGTGAGTCAGTTTATGATGTCATGAACTATGTATTTTTTGTGCCTAAAGCCTTGGGCTCCAATCTTGTAATATCTACAAGTAGGCTACAGGATTTTTATTGAAATCAGAAAATTTATCATAATGAATCATAGCTTCATAATTACACAATTATATAGAATGATGTGTAGGCTTTCATTTGCTCGTACGTTGTTACGTGCATATATGTGTATATATAGAATAAGCTGTAGCAAGCTGCTTGTTATCTTTAGTTATATATAATTATCTGGAGCATGATATATTGGGCCTAGATAATTGTGTTCCATATGTACATATTTAGCTGTAGATTATACAGCGATGTATTTGTATGTATTTTATGCATGGGTTCAGTGCTTGGAGAACGTATTCTTCTGTCTATATTTGCTCTTTTTACGTCCGTTTCGTCGTTCTTCAGGACATATGGTGATGGAACCACACCAGCTGTTCCACATACATCTGTACAGCTGTTCCACATACACCTGCACAGCTGTTCCACAGACATCTATACAGCTGTTCCGCAGACATCTGCACAGCTGTTCCACATACATCTATACAGCTGTTCCACAGACATCTGTACAGCTGTTCCAGCTGCTGTTGTTATTGCAGCAATATCACTCCGTATAACTACATTCACGTTGATTGAAATCCGTGGATTGACTTGGCATTACAGTAGATTGTGTAAAGCTTGTTTCTTGAGCCTAATGAAGTCTTGATGTAAATAATTTCCTATTAGAAAGCTATTAACTGCCCGAGGCTTTCCAGACATTCTTTAAGCAATGAAATCTTTGCTGGCCTGACTTTTTGTTGCGTTTTGTTTAGCTGTATTAATTTTATATTTTAAGTATATATTTAGTATTTTAAAAAGTCTAGAGTATATATTACAAAAGTACATTCATTATTTCTGTTTTGAGAAATTAGAAAGCACTGAAATGCATGTGTATTTTGGCTTGCGGCATTTAAAACTCTAGATGTTGTTAAATTGTTACATATCATCGTGAACGACACTTTGGAAGTCATTTACTCATTATGTAGCACATATTTAATTAAATAATATTTCTCGAGCTAGCTTTTTATCTTCTGATTTTTGTTTAGTTTCAATTTCAGTTGAACAGTTAACGTTAAACCTGGTAGTGTAGTTTTATTATATAGTGGCATTTCTCTGTTTTCGTTGATCAGCGCTAAAAGCTAACATGTTAGCGTCTGAGATTTGTCTAATTTCAGTTGAACAGTTAACGTTAACCTGATAATGTAGTTTTATTATAGAATGGCATTTCTCTGTGCTTTGTTGAGCAATGCTTTTATAGGTACAAGATAAATCACGGATACGCAATGGTTCAGTGGTAATAATAATAATGATAATATTAATAATGGTCCAGTGATATAGAATTGAACAATTCTTTACGAGGTAACTATGTCAGTTTTGCAGCCAAAGACTATACCAGCGACGGGATGACCAGGATTTAAAATCTTTTATCTAGTTGATGCAATACATCATCCTATTCTATAGTATAGTTTCCCCGTATATTTCTAATTCTATGCTCTTTGACTTATGCAACAATAACTCTAATGGATCCACGATAGTAACGTAGTGGTAAATGCCACAATCGATGCATTAGCTAGACCCGTTGTACCTTGAGAATTGTTTGATTATATGATTTTGTGCAATTCATTAAGGCTATATGAATCATTATTAGGAGTACTAGTGATCATCTTGGACAATTAATTCGTTACATCATTATATATTTATCATTCACAACTCTACCGTTCACATGTTTTGCCGCTAATGCCTCATGCACCATTATGCCTTGACGTGGTTTGTGATTTCTGTCTCTATATTGGTATTTCCTTCAATCTTCAATAAAAACGATTGCATAATATTTAATGAGTTTGTTATTGATTCATCAGTCTCTGTTAAGCTCTATTTCGCTCACTTTTAATTGTTCGGCCCAAGACACAAATGTAGAATTCTGTTCATTAACGACGGCAACGTACAACAGTAAACTGATCGCATCGGAGCCAGTGGCTATGTCGGTAAGATACTCGACCGCGGTTCAGGATGTTCGGGGTTCAAATCCTGGGCTCACCCGTCACTGACATCGCTTTCGAGTGAGGAAACTGACGTTAACCTTAGTCTTACTAGCTGCTTTAGCTTTATAGCATTAAATTGATGTCTCTCTTCGAAAAATGTTGCTGAATCATTTTAGAGTCGTTAACTCATAAGATCATTTAAGTTCTTTTATATCTGCGTTGCTATTAATAAAACTTGTTGAATTCTATTTTACTATTCTGCTCAACCTGCTATGCAATAACGTACCACTTGTTTCTGTTCCACTCTTAATCTAAGGCAACGATTCCTAAATAACTGCTACTAACTTGCTCAATGTTCAATAACAAATTCATAAACGATAGAGTTAAAGAAGTCAATAAAAGAAACAATTAGAGGGACATGGCGGTGATTTAATCAATAAATCAATAAGAATTTAACGCCCGGTTCCTCGCCGTAAGGCAATGTCAGGGACGTCTCGTTGTTTTGCCTGGTATCTACGCTATTCAACTTTTACATATACGAGTAAACACAGTTGATGTTAACACTTCTTCTAGTGGGATTAACCTTTGACCTGCTCTTGCAAAGGTCAGAGTACCTATGAATAAATCTTATAATCTGCGCAGCTTTATACAGTAGAGCCTTGAATGCAGCCTATCATCCAATGTAGAATAGAAAGCTAAGACTAAATTTAACGTCAGTTTCGATCCTGCACGATAGCGTGTAGTGGCAAGGAGAGCACTGGATTTGAACCCTGCACCTACCGATCAGCTGTTGAACAACTTGTCAACAAGCCACCGGCTCAACTCGTGACAAATAGAAATTTGAGTTTAAATGTTAAATTATATTAAAATATTAAATAATATATCAAAGATTAAATTATGTTACTGATAAATAAGGGACTATATTACCATTTAATATTGTGCAACAATCCATTGACGGTACGTTTGCAACCAGATTCTGGATTTATTCACGCCTCGACTAAGTTTGAACCAAGTATTCGTAACGGCAGCTCGAGTGTGAATCTTAGTAAAGATAAGCGGTGAGCTTCTGACCTTGACGTTAAACAGAATTTAAAAACTAGATTTAGTATCTGTTTCAATTGAACTGTCAGAGACGCCCACTAAATTGAGTGCCAGTACAACTCATCCATTGAGGGGCCTAGTTCTTCATGTTCATTGCCTGCCATGCCTGGCATTACAATTTATACATTTCAACTACCAACTATGAGGTCAAAACTAGAGACAATGTTAAACTAAAGAGCTCACAATGAGAAGGATAGGAAGAGATCTTCATATATAACTCAGTCCTGTAGCAAACGATAGCCACTATACAACCATGTAAATTCCTCTTAAATTACCATCACCTGATCATTTTCAACCTCATCCACGCGCTGTAACCTGTCGCCCCTCAGAATGGACGAGTCCACTACCTGTCTCTGCAGGCTGTCACTATACGGGAACGCCGGACTTGGCGAAGCGAGGGGTAGAATGGTTTGTTCAAAAGATGGAGCCAGGGCATCGGATGAGAACCTAGTAGGGATGGCTCCAAATGGTGACTCAGCAGCCATTCGAGGAACCTGTGGGTGGGGCTTGGCTCTAGGTGAACCTTCGTAGAGTGTCCTTCCGTCTGGATGCGTTCCAACACAGGAAGACGACGACTTCATTGTGTGTTCTGCTCCAGAATGGTCTATATGTTGGGCGTTATTATGGACAAATAGTTCAGAACTCTCGCTAGTATAATGATCTCTGCCAGTTGGACTGAATCCTCTGTCCTCTATCCTGTACTGCCAGCCTTGACCTTGTCTGGAACCACCCTGTGACGTCTCAACGTGGTTCAGATCCCGTGGCAGTGTCTCTACCTGGGAGAATCCCCTGGGATCCCTAATCCTGGAACTATTAGTGTGCCTATGTTCAGGACTGAATCCCTGTTCACCCACACTCGTCTCTGCCGTGGGATCCTTTAATCTCCATCCATCTTGTTGACAGTTTGAATCACTGGGATATCGAACATCACCTGCAGTCCATTCTAACCTGTTACCCCTCAGTTTAGACGAGTCCACTGCATTCGGAAGATCAGTCATACCACAGGGACGGTTTTTGATTCTTCTAGAAGCAGAATATTGAATAAAATCCCCGCAGTGGGAATTTGGTTTGTTGATTTGATATGGAGATCTGTAAGCATCTTCTCGCTGACCCGGGTCGTGAGACCAAACACTGCGACCTGATTTTCTTAGGCCGGCAGTGGTAGCCATACCATCAGGGAGCCATCTGTGGTTGGGTTGATAGGCTGGCAAGCCTCCAGCTGCCCAAGCGCTACCAGCTGGGATTTCCCCTGACAGTGGTAGAGCTCTGGGATATCTTCCATCTACTGGAGGTGCTCTGGAATAATTGCCATTCAAATGAGATTCTTTCGGAAATTCTTCGTGTAATGGGAATACCCGTGGACTTTCGTCGTAAGACGGATATTCCCCAAGAATAGGAGGCACTCTTTGATATTCTTCTGAAAGCTGAGATAGTCTGGGAACATGAGTAGTACTAAAAGCATGCAAATTATTCTCAGGTCGGTGTATTTTATAAGCTGAACCTGCCGTATGCACATCATACTGTCCAATCACAGCGTGAAGCGAGGGCTCAGGTCTCTCGTGATTGGTCGGATTGCGATAGATACCATTTAAATGCTGTGACAAATTATTTGTCGTTGGGGAAGTGTTATGAGGTGCTCTTGAATTTGATCCAAGATATGCACCGGAAATGGCTTGAGGTTTGAGGGAAATAACTCCCGTATCCCTAGTGGAAGGGGGAGCATCGGTAATCATTGGAGGTGGAGACGATTTTCTTAAATTTAGCTTAATAGAATGTTTTCTCTTAGAATTCTCTTCCAAACCATCATCGTCATCTTTTAAAGTGGCAAGGTCTGCGAAAACCTTAGCTAACGGTTGGAATTCTGGAGTCCATCCAAGAAGATAGTCCCAGTTATAACTTCCTGTAGCGATCTCCTCAATATTGATTATATTTGTAACAGAAAGTGGCTCAGATGGTTTATCGTTGCTCTCAATTCCAGTTTTCCGTAACTGAATTGATTTTTCTTTGCTTTCACTTAAGTGCCTATAGTTCTTGTTATCTCTACTGGGACTTGTCTTTTTGTCTGTCTTGGATGCACTGATCCTAGCGGCATCGATTCCCAGACGTTGGAGGTAAATTTCTGAGTTCTTGACGGACTGCAAGGACGATCCCTCATCACCGTCATCTTGTTGGATCCCAGAATCCAGAGGTTCCCTGGAGTTCTTTGGCTGCCCAGTTTCTTCCAGACCCTGGTGCCCAGCTGCCACAACTCTGCGTGGCACCAGCCAATCACCGGCTCCAAATCTTCTCTCGTTGATCATCCGGATCTCCTCATCTACATCCTCCTGCACTAGTTCTTCCAGGTTTCTTTCCTCCGCAGAACCTCTTCCACTCGATTCCTCCTCAACAGCTACTGAAAGAGACACTTTCGTTGCTTTCCGTGCTGTAAGTTCGAATTCATGATTTGGCAGAGTTGGTGTAACAGTGATTCTTTCCACTGCTTTTCCTTTTTTAGTGAAACAGTCCGAACAAGAAGTGGTTCTGTTGCTGGTTTTATCACGACGTAGTAGATAACAAACTAATGCCACAGTTCCGGCAGTTAAGAGACTGGTGCCAACTAGAACAAAAACCACGAGAAGTATCAAAGGAGCTCCGCGCAGTCCACCACCATGGGATGTCAGCCCCAGAATCTTGCATCCATCACAAGTTCTGTCAATGTTCACTACAACATTGGCAACACTTCTCCTAGGCTTCAGAGCCCCTGACTCTGCTACCACTCTCAGTGCTACCAGCTCTTTGTCTTCAGCTGCCCTACGTCTGCGACGCCCCACTGGGTGTCTGACGTCTCCAGCGGTGATAACAAAAGTTGAGCTGCTGTCCAGACTGTCTGTCCAAAAAACTGAAGCAAAAACTTGCGTGAAATACTCAATACTGTTAAGAATTTTCGTGTAATTGAATAGATTGGCGTTCAATGACCACGTATCGGAATTCTGATGTTTATTTTTGAGAGTATTTAACTTCGGCGCCATATCTGCGGTACGATTGTAAAATATGTAAAAATCTAAGGCACTGTTTGATTTTACGTTATGTTCTGTAGTTCTTTCTTCATTCACTGTCTTTACTGAATACCTTCCATTAAGATCTTCATCATTCGAAAATCTAATCGATCTCTTACTTCTATTAAACGAGGATTCACTTCTCAAATCATTGGCAACCACAATTTCACCCGAGGTTTTGTTAATCGCAAAGTAGTCTTTAACTCCGTTGCTTATCAGATAACATTTGGTGCCAAATTCTGAAACAGTTGAAACCTTTCCAACAACTGTGCCCACTCTAGCGTTACCTGGTATATCAAACTGATAGTTTTCTTTTTCAAACTGTGGCTGGATGGTTTCCATGACAACTGTTACTATAACAACAGCTGTACCGTTGTTGCTTCCAGCATCCGTTGATGATATTTGGAAGGAATAGCTGGAAAAAGTTCCGGATTTTCCTGAAATAATTTCAGCAGCAACAACTTGCCCTGTTTGAGAATCGACGGTAAATTTTCTATTATCCGAAGCCACTTGCTCGAAAAGCAAATTATATGAAACCTTGCCCCCCGTTTCTTTGTCATGATTTGTTGCCCTGCACAACATTACAAAAGTCCAATTTCTCTGGTTGCTTTCCAGCATAGTCGTATAGGTCTGCACAGGAAATATCGGCAAATTGCGATTGGTCGATATTACGTTCACTCTAATTGGTACATAGGCCATTAGCGATGTTTGTTGAGACGTCATAGGTTGAATGGCCGCAGAGACAATAAAATTGTAGACAGTTTGCGCAGGAGTATTTAGACCAGACTGTAGGTACAGCCAACCTGATTCTGATTCAATGGAGAATGGCAGCGTAATAACAGAGAGCTGATTGACGTCTTTATGTACAATAGAGTACGTTATCTGTACAGAAAGAAATTAACATAAATTAACCCCTTATGTCGCCTAATATAACCTTAGGAAAGCCTGAAAATTAAGGTATATACTAAAATTCTGATAAATGCATATTTTCACTTTCAATTTACACTATTGAAAATTTTCGCTCATTTATTAAATTTTTCATGATACTTTAAAATTTGCATACACATGTATATTCCTTTTCATCGTCTCAGTGCTCCATCCAATAGCATTACCTTGACAAAAATACCTTCACTTGCGACTTGTAGTTATCCCAGAGCTTCTAAATTAACATAAATTAACGCGTAATTAATGACGTTTGATCCATGATGGCCCGTCAGTAAACATATATTAAATGTAATTTTGTTGAATCGTGTAGCTATGTAAACAACTATCTGTCGACTGGTCTATCAATAACGCGTGTTATTATTCGTATACATGTACGCGTACGAATTAATCTCATAAAATTAAATGGTAAATGCATTACGAAATAGGAAGAAGAGCTGTATAGGACACATTCTTAGGGAGGAAGGTCTATTAAAAGAGGTCATAGAAGGTAGAATGGAAGGAAAAAGAGGCAGACGCAAGCCGGGATTAGGTATGTTAGATGATTTAAAGATCCATGCATATATGGACATGAAGAGGAAAGCGGAAGACAGAGAAGAGTGTCATAGAAGGTAGAGAAGGTTATGTATCATGGACCGTTATGAACGTTATGTATCATGGACCTGACAGTGGGCAGTGCACTAAGAGAGAGAAAAATAATTAAAAGGATCATTGACAGGAATTAAGATAGAACAGACCTTGTGGCCCGTCAGGTGATCACTCGAATCATTGTTTAGAACTGCCCTTAATCTTTGAAATCTCTCCGTAATGCTGGCATCTTCGGAGACTTCCATCTCATATATAGACTGTTGAAAACTCAACCTGCCCCCTTCTCTTACACCAGTAGCAGTGATCCAGACAGTAGTGGTGGCATTAAGGCGTGGTCTGCCGCAATCACTGACCAATAGCGTCAGGTTATACTCGTTGCCATTGGCGACGGCAGCGGAATTACCTATATAAAGGATTTCCCCAGTTGATGGAATTACTGCGAAATTGTCGTAAATTGTCTGCGTATCGAGAAGGCCGTATAGCAGTCTACTGTTCTCATAGTAACGATCAGAATCTGAGGCAGTGACGCGTGCTATGGAATAGCCTGTTGTCACGTTCCACATTATTCTACAATATAAAATACAAATGCACACGAAATCTCCATCAACACGTCAGTCAATCAATTATCCTATCAATTATTCAATCAGTTATTATTTAAGCACTTACCTGCTGAATGGCTATAGTCATTAGAGCAGCAGATACAAAAGCCAGACGTTGCAGATTCTGTTCAGCTTTAATCCCGAAAGCATCACTGACTACAGAAACAGAAGCTAAATCGATTCATATTATTGACGAGCAAATATACTGCAATGTACATATAGAAGGATTTCACTACTTATAGAAGAGTTCTGACTTTTGAACAAAATTAGAATTGAACGAAAATGATCCTAGCCGGTGAAAAGCCTAAACCAGCGACATATGTGTAATCAAAATGTAGCGAATGATGCACTACAGTAAGGAGTTGTAGGCAATAACTGCAGAGAGGTCCATAATGTTACCGACGGGTTTGAATCAATACGTCAGAATTTCAAAGCCTAGAAGAGCAAAAATTGACTATCAGCACTGCTTTACTCTCAACTAACTAACTAACTAACTAACTAACTAACGAACTAACTAACTAACTAACTTACTAATTAACTAACCAATTAGTTAGTTAATTAGTTAGGTAATTAATTAATTATCTAAATCAACCATCAGTTTAGTTTCAATGATGTACCGCGTCATGCGCTGAATGCTGAACTGAACATTCCCAAATTCAGTTATGTCGTCAGACACGATTCATACTATAAAATAGGCAGAAATACAAGCGTCGTAAAGTTAAATAGCGCTGATATCTAGCATTCAAAACGTGGCATTATGTAACCTGATCAGTGATTGGCTGAATCTAGGCGCAGTGTTCGTTTCCATGACAACAACCGTCAGCAGAGCTGTAGCAGAGTGTCGTGGGTTGCCACCATCTGTCGCCTTGACAACCGTCTCCCTGGTAACGAGCATGACGTCATCGTATTGCACGGGTCGAGTAGTGTACACGGCTCCTGCGAAAGATGAGTTTCAATAGTTTTCACTTGTCTCGTTCGTGTCTAAATGCCTGCCTCTTAATTAACTTGATAAACTAATAATTAATTGAATTGAATTAATTGAAACACGTTTCAAGTTGCCACTTGGTGAAAACTTGAAAAAATAAATAGAAAATAAAATTATTTCAGTTTCCTATCACATCCCTTTGGTGCTTTAAGCGGACTCTAAACTTAATTAGCTGTTTTTTAATAGAAATAGCAATTTATAAGTATTATAAATCATAAGCGCAATTCTTTATGAATAGAAAAAGTAAATATTCTCTAACTCATCTGCAAGCATTCACTCTGCAGCAGATTAGGCAGATAGTCTAAAAGAGACTTAAAGAATGAGGTTCAACTCTAGTGAAGAAATATTACAAAATAGTAAAAATTGCAGTCCAATTGTACATCGCAATTCAAAAGCAGATAAGTTAGCAATAATTATAAAAATTGCAACATTTTTTGAAATTTATTAGGAATAAATATAAATTTATAATAAAAACTATAAGAAAAATAGGCCGAAGCAGGCCTAGATTAGGTACGTTAGGTGACTTAAAGACCCACTCATATGTGGACATGAAGAGGAAAGCGGAAGACAGAGAAGCGTGGAGGCCTTATCTACCTTTGACCTGCATATAGACAGTACACTAAGAGAGAGAGAGAGAGATAGACAGAGAGAGAGAATAAAAACTAATTTCAACTGAAACTAATTTGCTCTGATCCTATTTCCTAAACTTATTACAGTTAACCGGGTTAACCGGTGCTTACCCGTAGTCTGATTCACCGCTAAACCATAGTCCGAGTCCAGGCTGTACTGTATGGTACCTGCCTCCCCACTGTCTGCGTCTCTAGCATACAGTGTTGCTATGACAACTCCTGTTTCCATGCCAACCAGTAACTGTGCGGTGTACAGTGATTGGTTGAACACTGGCCAATGACTGTTGACTTGCTCGACACTGATGTTGACATTGGTCGAGCCAATCTGATGACCGTCAGATGCCTAGCAATCGATTAGAGATATTGCTGTTAATTCATCATCATCATCATCCGTAAAATCCCAGTTTAACCAGGGTCGCGATACGAATAGACTTTCTGTAAGTTTATCCATTGTAGATAAACCAATAATAATCGGCCAATAATATTCCATAGACCAACCGCGTAAATATACACATGTCGTAGAAGGCGACATAAAAACTAGATCCAAACCATCGTCAGAAAGGGCATTAGGTTGGTGAGCGCCTGAGCTCCAGAAATTGCTACAAAAACTTAAACGAATGGATAAACTTAAAATGACAGGGAGGACTGGAGAAAGTCTATTCGTATCCCGAACCTGGTTAAACCGGAATTTAATGGAAGATGATGATTGTTGAGATAAGAGAATACATGTTTATTAACATCAAACAATGGTATTCGTGCCAGTACTATCTTTATTTTACGTACTGGAATTTTTTCACACATTGCGCAATACAAAGCTAGCTTTACGTCATTTTCCTGTCTCAAAGGGACATTAGTAGCAGGACAAGCACTGGAAATGAGCCATGCACATACTGATGCGCAGTCTGTTAACGTACCGACGTGCTAATACCTCTGTCTATATTTTGTAAAATTGCTTGCTTGGTGTAGTCCATACATTATAATGTCCAAATAGCGTAGGGGTAACGTCATGAAGTTTTAAATGACAAATCCTGAGGTGAATGGTGAATTGAACCCTCGTAGGTTCGAATCCCGGCCGAGCTGATCTGAGAGTAAAATCTAGGACATTCACTGGACTGGTTATACGGAAAATGGTCTAAATTGATTAACTGATTAAACATATGGCTTTAAAAGTGATAGATATGTCATAGGTTTAAAAGTGATCATTTCACTATAATGCGTCTTTACTTTTACTTTACAAAGCTGGCATGATAAGGCCTAGTTTTCAAAAAATATTTGTGAAAGGAAATCATTCCACAAGGATAATAAATATTTTTCTGTGTTTAGCAAACACACAAAATGTTGCAAAACATCTCATAAAGTACATACGGTGATGTTTAGCAGATAGGATGCTCGACCATTCTGCGCTAGGGACAGGCTGTCTGTAGTATAGATCTTTCCACTATAAACATCAACAGTGAATGGAAAGTATGTCATGTCAGAGGTCAAACTATAGGTCAGCAGTAGAGGATATAGGTCAGCATCATTGGCCGTGACCTGATGAACCAGTGACACAACTGCCAGGTCTAAAACACAAAATCAATCAATCAATTATATTTATGAATCCTCAGTGTGGTCTTCTGCATGACTGTTATATGGAAAGTAGTGACTCAAGTCTATATGGTTCCATTAAATTGTACACATCTTTTCACTTCAAGAAATTGAAATGAATATTTAATTGCATAATATTCCCTAGGTACACTTAGTTAGAAATTTATGTATTTATGCAATTATCACTGGACTATGTAATGATTACATTATTTAATTAAGGGTGATTGATAGGTGGAACTCTTTGAGTGAGGAGGTTGTGATTGTGGTGTCCCTGAATAGTTTTAAAAATAAGCTGGATGTTTTAAGCATGTGTAATTTGGGACTGAAATAAGCCTTTGGTTTTCTTTCCTTGTTCCTGCTACCAAAGTTTGAAGAAGGATTAGAATAGCAAAAAATGGCAGCAGTTCTGGTGCCATCTCTTCTGGTACCCATTAACTTTTCTCACTGTAAATGGCTGATTATTAATCAGCATATCATATGACACTGACCTACCTTCTCTCACTGTCATTGGATAATAAGTAATCATTATATCACATGACATTGACCTACCTTCTCTTACTGTGATTGGCTGATACTGGGGAAAGAACGGTCTGTTGTTGTTGTCATCTATCACTCTAACTTTCACTGACGTCGTAGCTGTGTTGCTAGGTAACCCGGACCCTGTTTCCACGGCAACGACAACCAGGTTGTATTCCCTAGCAATACTGCCATCTAAGATTGCACTGGTTCTAAGCCAAGCCCCTCCACCGCCGTTGTCCTTGACAACCGTGAAAGCATTCTGAATGTTTCCACTGGAAATGGAGTAAGAGATTGATGAGGTCGCGTTACTAAGCAACGGCACGTTGCCATGAGCGACGACTAGATGTAGGACATTGGTAAAACGATCCTTTCCTTCGAGAACAGAGGCAGAGTATCTTGAGTTGGCAAAGGTCAGATCCTACAAGAGTTAACAAAAATTAACAAATTAAATGAAACTTGAACATAATATTTATATATGCATATATAAAGATTTACTTAGTTTTGTTGCAGAACCAGCACATATGAGGAATACACATATGAGGAATACACATATGAGGAATACACATATGAGGAATACACATATGAGGAATACACATATCAGGAATACACATATCAGGAATATTTATATCCATTTATTTCTAACAATATATGTAGTAATTTTTGTATTTTAATTTTATTCATAGTATATTTGATAGATACCTACTCTTCACATGGACAATCGGATATGTAGCCAACTGTAATTTCTCAATTATATAATGATGAAATTATAATAGTAGTAATAGTTTAAAAATAATAATCACAATAATAATAATAATCATCGTCATAATAATAACAAAAATAATCATCATCATTATAATAATAATCGTAATAATACTATTAATCATCATTACCATCATTATTATTATTAATATAATTAATGTTATTATTTTTACCCCGGGTGTAAAGAACCTGAGGTTTGTTAAAAACGATACAAGCAATAGTCCTATATGCTAAATCGCCGTGCGGCTACTCGAGGTCATCTAGCGAATTGTTGAAGCAGACTGAAAAGTAAAAACACGCATTAGGCTATAGTGAAATGATCAACTTTGTTGATATCTATCACTTTTTAATACCACATGTTTAAGCAATTACGAAATTTAATCCATATTCCGTATAACCGGTCCTGTGAATGTCCGGGATTTTACTCTCAGATCAACGCGGCCGAGAATCGAACCCACGAGATTTCAATTCACTACAGGATCTGTCATTTAAAACGTTTTGACGCTACCTTACGTCTCTAACCAGTCAACAACAATCGTTTTAGTGGTAATTTAAATTCGGTCGCCTAAGAAAATATTTAAATGACCATCCACAACACGGGTTGAAGGGCTGGTTGGTTGACTAATATTGTAGAAAAAGAGAGCGGTATAAAATATTGTCAAAAATGTTTAGCTTTTACAGATAGATGCTACAGTCTACACGTGAAAAGAATCTTGGGAACATTTTTAATTGCAGCTATGGAACTGTGTTCCATTCAAAAATTCTGTACTTTGTTTACTTTTTATTAAAGTTTTAATTCCCGTCAATTAATATCAGGAATTAAATTTATGCTAATCGTGGTGTTTATTACTATTTCGGTTCCATCATCAGACGAAGTATATTTCACATGCAAAATAAAGTAATGAGATTAGAAAAATAGCGTTATAAGAATAATAATCAAAACATTACCAACAATTTATCTACTATTCAAATACGGAGTCAATACTTTTTGTATTCAAAATAAAAAAACCATATGTTTAACTGAATTACATTCTTTCTGCGTCAACTAGTTGCACCATCTGGCGAATTGATTGTTATATATAAGACCCGATTATTTATATGGTCTGTAGATAAATCCGAGGCAACAACCGTGGCCAGTAGAGGCAAGCATCTCCGTTTTGTCGCAATGGGTTTAAACTTTAAGGTATGTGTACATTTTTCCTCTAAAACCATAACTAACTAGAACTAAAGTGAAACTGTCCACCCTTGGTCACGGATGATAGTTGTAGATTTTTATGGCCATTTTAAATAGCGTACATTGGTTTTTAAAAACATTTTTTTAATTTCAAGAGCTTTTATTTCAAATTGAATATCTGGAACTGTTGTCCATTCAAACATTGGAAAAATATTACAAAAGTGTCCATTGGTTGAATATTTCCTATCTCAAGAGAAAATTAAACATATCAAAAATACAATAATCAGGGTGTCTTAGATCAATACGCTTCGATCAGCATGCTAAAGTATTAATGCGAGCAAAAGATGATATGACTTAAGATGGATTACAAAAGTATTATGCAAAAGTGTCTACAAAAGTGTATTCTACATTCATTGCAAGACAAACAAGTATTAGGCGTTTTTATTACAAATTAAGCAAATCTATGCATTCTGCTGCAGTTCCTCATTTCTGCGCATACTAGTTTCGCCATCTGGCGAATTCAATTAATTTTTATATTCAAGAAAATATTACTCGAGATATCTTAGGTTGCTCTTTGGCTTTGGTTTGGCAAGAACTGGGTTGCGTGTGAAGTAAATGATAATTTTTCTTTAATTTCCACTAACTAATCAAAATTAAAATTGAATTTTTTTTGTAAACATTACATATCTATATGTCAAAGCAGATCTTTCTAGTTATTAAACATGCGTGTCAAATGCCAATGCATAGCTAGCCTATTATTATGTAATGTATCACACGGAGCTAAACATCAACACGCAATCAATTGATCATATTCCAAGATTAGCTGTAAAGCCCATCAACTGACGGGGTAGTTCCTGGAGGCTGAAGCTGGGGCTTCGCTCCCTTCCAGCCCCTAAGCCTCGTTTTTGCTCCAAGGTCCGCCTCTCCATTAGCACTGAAGCCAGCAATAATACTAGTGGGTTTAGATTTAGGTTTAAAGACGGGCATTGCCTATATACCTAAATCTAGAACCTACCACAAGAAATTTTATCCAAATTATTGACAATCAAGATAAGCATTTACAAACAAATATAGCGCTAGTACGTTTCGAATATGTACATTTAGATTTACGATCGCGTGACCGACTCTTTATCGCTGTAGTCAAGCCCGCTGTTTCATTACTGACATTTAGCAGTTAGACATGTAGATGCTTAGTTAGAATTACTCTGCTTTGTAAATGTACTAATGAATAGAATTATTTATTAG
Source organism: Enchytraeus crypticus (assembly GCA_905160935.1). NCBI lineage: Eukaryota > Metazoa > Annelida > Clitellata > Enchytraeida > Enchytraeidae > Enchytraeus > Enchytraeus crypticus. The sequence continues at coordinate 178,169 of CAJHZI010000892.1, read as the reverse complement.
TTAATAAATTATTAAATTATTAGTCAGTTTATAAATACAATTATTTAATTATTAGTCAGTCAATAAGTAGAATTGATAAATGCTAATGTAAATGTATATGCTAGTGTTAAATGCTAATGTTACTGTGAAATATAAATTCGGCTAAAGTTATATATTTTTTACATAATTTCACAAAGGATGGAAGCGGGAAATTCTTTGTTACACTCGACACGAAATTCATTTTTAATTCTTTATGTCATATTTATTCTGAAAGTATTTTAAGGAGTATATTGAATACAATGAGCTAGTTCTGTCTGTCTGTCTGTCTGTCTGTCTGATCAAACACTAACACTATCGACGCTCTTTTGCTTTCGAAATGTCTTACTAGATAACCTAATTACAGCCCCGTCATTTGGTCCACTAAATTTCTGGCGAATGGCGAGTATAAATTTCATCGCATCGTCATGTTTATAACTTCTAATTATAACAACATTTTAATATATAAGAAATTTCTATATATTTATTTCTTGAAGTTGAGACTCGAGAGTCGTATAGTACATTACTAGAACATCCATCATAGGATTGAGTGGTTCGGCTTCAAATCCAGATTAAGTTAAAAGTGCCCAGTTTCCTAAATCTGTGCATTTTTGCAAACTGGTAGAGTACAGCGAATTTAACGTAATTTAAATCTATATCTCAATCTAAATCTAATAAACACGTTTAGACAAAGAATTATCATAGAGTATGAGGAAGTAGGTAAAGAATTAAAAATTACCGTTAAGAAAATCACGGAAACATAGGCAGTATTAGCCACAAGTGAATAAATTATTCGATTATGGAAAAACTTCTTATTTTATTATATAAAAATTCAATAAGATGTATAATCAAAGATATACCATATTTCTGCTGCTACCAGTAGCACCGCCTTGCGAATTGATTGTTATATTTATGAGAAGATTACTCGACAGAGGTCTGTAGAGGCAACCATCTGTGGCAACAACCTCAAAACTGAACCAGCGCCAGCCAATAAGAGATCTGTAAGAAAATCGTATACATTCAATAATAACTGACATTTATGTGTCTGATTGCAATCCACACATGAAATGTTAAAGATGACAACCAACACATGAAATGTTGAAGATGACAACCAATACATCAATAAAAGAGCTCATAATTAATTCCTGTGATTGTTCGGTTTACTCTCAGAACAGTTCCATAATTAATTGATCATAGGATCAATTAATTATGGAACTATTTAATCCTAATTAATTAATTAGGATTAAAGTGAATTAATTTTGAGTTTATAGACTGACAAACTGATCGATCGATTGGAGCTTACCTTCTAATTTTGATTTCTCCCCTATTTTCATCCACTTCAAATACCCCCCATGTCCCCTCACCCAGTGAGTAAGTCACTCTTCCATTCAAATCTGAATCTGGGTCAAAGGCCTCCACCTTTAAAATTACCACGCCCACAGCAGTGCTCTCATCCAATGAGATTGCAGTAGAGGAGGAATTGAAGGTCGGAGCATTATCGTTTACATCCAATAACGTAACATAACACATCAGTGGGGTAGAGCTAAGTGAAGGAGTTCCATGATCAACAGCCAATAGCGTGAGATTATAAGTAGGTCGAGTCTCCCTGTCTAATGTAGAGCAGTAGAGGGCTCCCGTATCTGGGTCAAGGATAAAACCAAGGTCATCGTTTCCGTCTGAAATTAATAGCATAAAAAGGCATGTTGAGATATTTCTGAACGTGGAAAATTGTCAAATAAAATCTCATTTTATTATATTAAAACACATCATTGTGAAATGATCAACAAGGCTGATATCTATCACTTTTAATACCACATGTCTAATCCGTTTGGCAATGAAGTCTATTTTCCGTGTAACCAGTCCAGTGGATGTCCAACATTTTACTCTCAGATCAGCGCAGCTGGCAATCGAACCAATGAGAGTTCAATTCACCTCAGGATTTGTTACATAAAATTGCATTACGTTGCCTGATGCCTCTAACAGCTGATTGTTAAGCCTTTTCGCTCTAAGACGTTTTTATGGAATCAGTATAGGACATTCAATTCAATTCAAGAACACCAAAAGACAAAAACATCATTCAACACTATAGAGTTAAAAAACAAAAGTTAAGACATACAAATAAGCAAATGCAATTGGGAAAGAAACACAAACTAAATGTTACCATAAAAGTTAAAGTAAACAGCACCAGACTATAGCGTCAATAGAAAAGTAACGCACCTATGATGTAGTAGCTGATTCGACTCCCTGCCCCCTCGTCTTCATCTACTGCGTGTACTCTGTGTAGTCTGGTGCCCGGCACGCAGTCTTCAGCTATGATCAGTTCTATGGAGGGCAGGAAGGCAGTCTCAACGACCCACAGCGGTGCCATATCATTCACATCCAAAACCTCCACTTGTACAGTGGTAGCAGAGCGATATGATGGGTTGGACGAAAGGTAAGCTGAAACTAAACAGTAAACACGCATTAGCCTATACTGAAATGATCGGCTATGTTGATATCTATCACTTTTAACACCACACGCTTAATCCGTTGCAATTCAGACCATTTTTCCGTATAACCAGTCCAGTGAATGTCCGAGATTTTACTTTCAGATCAGCGCGGCTGGGATTCGAACCCACCAGGGTTCAATTTACCTCAGGATCTCTCATTTAAAACATCATGACGTTACCCCTACGCTATTAAAACATTCTAACTTGTCACTGTATGCAATGGTATAGTATCGAATCAAGAATTATATACGGCAGCTAATATCATAAGATGTAACAATAAACATATACATGTATTATGTATATAATGATAAAAAAATTTATATTTATATTTATAGTTATTACTGCTTTTCTCTTACCTAGGTCCACGTTGTATACGACCTTTTATGAGAGCAAAGCAGACTTAATTTTTGAACATTATTAATTTTTTAACAGCTTCATAAAATACTTCACAAGGCCTCTTATATCTATAAATGTATACTAAGTGCGGTAAATAATATAATGATTTCAATAATATAATAGACAAAGTAAATTACAACATGAGAATGAAGGAGAGAGTGAAATAGCGAGACAGCGAAAGAGAGAGACAGAGAGAGGTAGAGAGAGAGAGAGAGAGAGAGAGAGAGAGAGAGAGAGAGAGATACAGAAAGAGAGAAAAAGATATAGATAGAGAAAGAGAAAAAAAAGAGAGAGAGAGTGAGTAAGAGAGAGAGATATATATATATATAAAGAGATAGATAGAGAAAGAGAGATAGAGAAAGAGAGGGATAGACTTAAAGAGGGTTAACTATTATTTTTTAAAGCACATCATACACAGATTTCCTTAAAGAAAGAAATCTAAAAATGTCGCGTCATTAAATGTAAAATTTACTGACGCGATTTGCAGTAAAGCGTCTTACCTATTATCTCATATCTTGAGCTAGTTTCTCGATCAAGGCTTCCTCTGAGTGAGATTTCTCCAGTACTGGAGTTAATGGAAAAGAGTTCCCCTCCAGAATTAGTTACCAGGGATATAACATACGTCAAATCTGTGAGGATAGTTATAAGCGATGCGCGAATGAATCGAAGAAATAACTAGGGAAATAAAGAATGAATTAATATAGATATTAGTTAGCTTTAATTTAGTAAAGTAGTAAATAGATATGTACAAATCGATGCGCTTAAATTAATCAATCAAACAGTCAATTTTATGAAAGTATTTGTACATTATAATTCTATTAAGCAATACTAATTAAATTTAATTGGCTATTGACTATCTATCTATCTACCTTTGTGGTATGTGCGGGGTTCAAATCCTGGGCTCTCCCGTCACTTACATCGATTTCGAGTGAGGAAACTGACTTTAACATTAGCTTTACCAGCTTTACTTTTACTAAATGGTGCGTCAATCTCTATCTCTCTCTCTCTAGTGTTCCGTTTAGTAGCAGGTCCAAGGTACGCAATAATACCCAGAGTCTGCTTGGTGGATTTCATAAACTAAATGACCTTAACCTGGTCTACTGGTATCTGCTGCCTCCAGACCAGCGTCGACCTTCACCACAGTTGTTCCAGGTCTCGAGTTCTCTAAGAGATCGCACCAGTACACCTGTCTGTCAAACGCAGGCCCGCCCACAGCTACGTTATTGTAGGAGGAGTTAAGTCTAATCATGATTGTAACAGTTGATCCCATTGGCGGAATTCCGTAGTCAAAGGCGGAGATTGTTAGATTGATTGAAGCAAGATTAACATCAGTCAATTGTTTGCTCTTGGTAACGAAACCTAAAATAGCAAAAGCAAGATACTTGCGTATCAATAACAACTTATTTTATATGATATGACAGCAAAACTACAAATGACTTACATGATAAGTAATATAAATAGCTGATTAATTAAATGCACTGCAAGAAAATACTTTCACAAATTGTTTAGATGTCTCCGACTCCTTTCAAACGTTCAATTTGTTTTAACATTATAAATTTAGATTATAGAACTAGATTTAATTCATCCTTTAGGCCTATACTCAGTTAATACTTTCAGATTCATTTGCCCAACCAGGGTGAAGCTTAGAAAAATTAAAAATTGCCATGGAAATAAAATTGCACTTTTCTTGTCTCAATCGATACAATGACGCATACTTAGACAACTAGTCATATGCTTCCTACCTGATTTACTGTCAACTAAGAAGGCTAGCAAATCGTTTCCACCCGTGATAGAATATCCCACCCTTCCATTGTCACCCTCATCCGTATCTTCAGCTCTCACCCACGTGATCACTTGACCTTCACTCTCAAGGCCGCTCAGAACCAGGCTGGTGGAACCAGCTTCCTGTGAACAAGTAGAAGCTGATAATGTTAACGTCTGTTTCCTCACTCGAAAGCGATGTCAGTGACGGGTGAGCCCAGGATGTGAACCCGCACATACTGATCTGCGGTCGAGTATCTTACCGACTTCGCCACTGGCTCCAGTCTGAGAGAGTTCACTTGGATGCATAGCTAACTAAACGCTAGGAAGAATAACATGGTTAGATTAGCAGACTGCTAATCTAATGGAATGATCAAGGGAACTACTTTATTATAAATTATCGATTAATCAATGTTCATTGATTTGCTATAGTTACAGGAGTAACTCGTTGACGGAATGATTGATTGATTAAATTATCTTTACACTAATCACATGATTCACTACTTCGACGATTAACTTAGTTGCAGCCAAAAGCAAGCTGCTCTATCCTCCATTTCATCATCATCATCGTCTTCCCTTTTAATTCCAGTTTAACTAGGGTCGGGATACGAATAGACGTTCTCCACTCCTCTCTGTCCCATACCATATCATCAGTCAATCCCCTGTTTTTTCCATTAGTTTTGAAATTTTTTTGGCAATTTCTGAAGCTTTATCCTCCATTTATACTAAATAAATAAAATAAGTTGAACGGCGTTTACCAAGACATGCCTTGTTTACGCTATAACAAGTTAGATTTAGAATTACACCCCGGCACTCTCACCAAGTGGCGAGAAGAGAATAAGCTATTAAGCACATTTTAAAAAAATTTTAATTTTATCAATTTATCACAACATACAGAATTACAAGTCAGAGACAGACGGAGAGGTATATTACAAAATTGCACGCATGTGTGAAGCGGAAATAAAGGCTGAAAGATTAGCACTTAAATATTCTGCAATTACTTGAAAATAAAATTATCAATAGTGATTACTATTTTTCATTTAAAAATAGGAAACATATATTACAGAGAAGCAGTAATCTATGCTTAAATATGTCGCTTCTCATTGGCTAATAATATAAAATATTTGACTTATATTTTTAACACCACTAATATTCAAATACTATTCGTACAGAATAGGATAAGAGATGCCCATTAGCACTATCATACCTGAAACACGGGTGGATTGTCATTGACGTCTAATATCTCAACGACCAATAGGAACGTTGCAGCCTGCTTCACCGCCCCCGCTGATTCCACTCCAACCACAGCCTCAATCTGAGTCACTGCCTCTCTATCTACTTCAGTCACTACTGAAATACCACCAGTCAGAGGTTCGATTCTTAACCATTCAATATTTTCAGGAGACTGATGAACGATGGAATAACTTAAACCCTGAGAGACTGGAAAATATTCTGATAGATTGGCAAGAACCGTTCCCACTGGAACATGTTCCCACATCTGTAGTGTTAGACGATTTTCAGGAAATTCTGACAACAATGACGAGGTAAAATTTTCAATATAAACGGAAGCCTCGACGACAATAACGGTTGAATTCTGGTATACTGCCTGAGATTTCTCCAAACATCTGATATTCAGCCGATGTTTGAAGATCTCTGGGTACTTATGAAGAGGTAACGTAGTATAGAGTTTGCCATTTTGTAGCAGAAATGTATCGAGAATATTTCCTGAAGATATCAGACATTCGACAGATGTCAGTAGTTCTTTGTTGAGATCAGCTAACAGTGATCCTGGTGGTAGATTGGCTGGGATTCTGTACTGCAGGTGGTAGCTAGCAGGCTCAGAGTACCTCGTAAGACCAAGGTCAAGGTGAAGGATGAGGGCAGACTTTAGTGGGCGTGACTTGCCGCTGTCTCGAGAAATGATTTTTAAGGTATGAGAGGATTTTGAACTGAAGTCTAGTGATTGTGTGGCGGTGATTATACCCGTTTGGCTGCCAATGGAAAATATAGACGAGAAGACAAAATAGTCATCTGAAACAGAGGAACAAAGAAACACACGCGTATCAAACACAAACAGAGAAAGAATCTTATGAAAGAGAAACAAAGAAACACACACGCGTATCAGACACAGATAAGTGTGAACTGATGGAGATTGACTCGAGAATTCCGCTCAGTCTGATTATATATTTCCCATAAAATTACTTTGCCTAAATTGTGATCAATCCTTAAAGAACAAACACAAACAGAATGCTAGTATCATTCAGGAATAGACCTACTTCTGGAAATCTCGAGAAAGCACAATTAAACTATTAAACAGTTTACTGATTCTCCTTTCATTTACTAATCTCTTGAAAAAGTGAGATTTTTTCTCTGATCGTCTCGTTCAGGAATCGAACCTACAATACTGCAAGAAGCCTCAAGGTTCAGCTAACATCACGATGTTACCAGAAGCTCTCCATACTAAGCTAGTAGAAGATTAAATTGATCCAGTGCAATTACCCTCTCCCATTCCACTATAACCTATTGTAGGCTAAATTTAATTAAAAAAAACATTTACTTTTACAGGTTTTCATTCATCCAGTACATTATTCATCCAGTATATTATTCATCCAGTACATTATTCATCCAGTACATTATGCATCGAATACATTATGCATCGAGTACATTATTCATCCAGTACATTATTCATCTGGTACATTATTCATCCAGTACATTATTCATCTAGTATATTATTCATCCAGTACATTATTCATCTAGTATATTATTCATCCAGTACATTATTCATCCAGTATATTATTCATCCAGTACATTATGCATCAAGTACATTATTCATCTGGTACATTATTCATCCAGTACATTATTCATCTGGTACATTATTCATCCAGTACATTATTCATCCAGTATATTATTCATCCAGTACATTATTAATCCAGTACATTATTCATCCAGTACATTATGCATCGAGTACATTATTCATCCCATACATTATTCGCACATTAAAACATTCACCAATTCATTTGTCCTCAAGTTCATTCACTTAGCATATTTAATATGATTCCATAGAATTAATACAAAATCATACCTTGAGTTAGATGGTAAGACACCGCTCCATTTTCACCAAAATCCAAATCCTCCGCAAACACTCTTGCTACCACTGCACCTGCTTCCACATTGGCTACATCCAGACTCATTACAAACACTTGGCTCTGAGTGGACAATGACTTAGAACTTAGTGGTTCAGATCTGAATTCATCTACCGACAGGCTACTGTTGACCAAAAGAAATACAGGCTTATTATCATTCACGTCTTGTACGTGTACGGTTACATGCACGGTGCCAGACTGCTTTCTCGCATCTAAACTACTGCCTGCCTCAGAAATGACGATATCGAACTGAAATCTATCGAGACTTTCGCGATCTAGAACGGTTGCTGTTAATATTTCGCCAGTTTCAGTAGAAATGCTGAACCACTGGGTGATCTTTATATCGACGAGTGTGTAGCTTATATATCTTGATATATGTTCTTGACGGTTTAGAGCTGACGAAACTTGACCTACCCGAGAATGCTTGGGTTGATTTTCATACACGTAGAAGTTTAACTGATTTGTTTTGAGAAAACTAGAAAGAAATGTGTTCACTCGGATTTCAACAAATGTTGATACTTCCTTTCTAGGAACTGCTTGGATATCCACTGCACTTATGCATAGTATCCAACTAGATTTTGAGTTAAGTTCCGTTCTTGTTTTTATTTCTCCACTTTGTTCATCAACGGAAAAGTATTCAAAATATAATGCATTTTGTAAATAGAACACAATCCTCTCACTAGATGGTACTAAATATTCAGCTTCAACTTTTCCCAATATTGTGTTAATTGACACTGGCGCGTCTACAGAAAAATTATACCTACTTGATTTAAAAGATAACTTATCGTCACTCCGTATTTCTCCTACAACAGTTAAGTCTAACACCACGTAATATGTTAAGCTGAATACAGTACTAGTAACAGTTACATTCACCAGATGTCTTGAGACGGAAGTTTCCCACAGGGATTTTACCAGTGTAATTTCCCCGCTCAGCGAATCAATGGCCAACAAGTTAGAATTAATGGAATATTGATACGTAGATCCACCGCTGCCTTGCTCGAATGGACTCCGGGTGTTAATGATTGTTGATCTCTCTGATGCTATTATTGACGGATTGCAAGAATACTGTGATGGAGGTAATACTTGGTACAATATGGTTCCAACTTCCAGGTGTTGGGGTAAGGTAATGGAAATATACTGTGTTGGTGACGACTTCGGCAAGACGATTAGGTAAACCTGAAAATTTTAAAAACAAAAAATTAAAACGATAATTTTTATTATAAATAAGGCACCGATTTATATTTCATATAAATAGACAGCAAGTAAAAATGTTCATGAAAAGCGAAAAGAATATTGACATCCCTGTCATTCTCTTTAGCTGATTTACCAAGCTTTAAACCTCTTATTACGCTTGTTATGCTCAAACCAGTATAAATTCGTACGCCTCCGCAAATCAGTATAGATTAAACTTAGCACCAGTCTAGGGATTTTTCCAAAGTATAAAAATAGACATAAATATCAATATTAGAGATAAAGTCGAGCTAGGGATGAAAGTAAAACTCTGATTCGTTAGCGATTCTTGTAAAATTAGATATCATTGATTAAAAATACTATAATGTATGTAGTTGGCCTATATTAAAGTAGAAAGACGTTATATTAAATTTTAGGAAATGTCAGTTAAGCGCTATAGGAGGTTTTGAACGGTTTTACCTAGATTTGTGTATATTTCGATAAGATTTACAGAATTGTTAGGAATTAGAGATGATTGGTCGCTATAATTGAAGCGAGAGAACGACGTTATCACTGTGATATATTTTCGTGCTAGATCATACAATAAGTTTAATTAGAAAAGGACACAAACTAGGTGGTGGTTTAAGAAAATAACCAGGATGGTAACACAGTTTAAAAATAACATAATTTAGGCCACACCTTCAACTAATAGGAAGGGGCGATAAAAATCGAGGGTTTAGTATGACGTTACATGATTGGCCGTGTAGTTATCCCATATTAAAATTTAGTATAAAGAACCGTGTTCCTCCATGTAAAAACGCCTCGGTTACTTCGTGGTAACCGTGTTCCAGACGCAGTTGATTGTGATTGGAGCCACTTATCACGAAGAAATAATATTCAGACGCAGTTGATGTGATTGAATATTATTACAGACCACTTTAAAGCACAATTCGTTGTGTGGAGAAGTAGAGTAGCGGCTATAAAGCTTTAAAACACGACTAAGAGTGTCGAGAAGAGATCGGCGGCCTTACGACTTTAAAACACAGTCGCATTGATTGTGCCGAGAAGTTGTAAAGCGGGAAGGGTCCCATTGTGTAAAGACCTGTGTTTTAAAACAGGCAGTGTTACAGAAGGGGGGTTGTGCTGGGGAACCCAGTGGATAGGGCGCCCCAGCGCTATTAGTAGGGGTGTCGTATTTTTGTGACGAGCGGCCAACTTCTGGACGGTGACATGCTGGCCGTTGCCAGTCGGGAGTGAGCGCCAATCTGAGCACTATACAGACACGACAGCATTTTGCTGTGAAATTTGGCAGGGTGGGACATCAAAAAGCACCCCTTATAGAGTGATATATATATATGTAGTCATAGAGATATATATATGTAGTTATAGCGGGCGTATAATTTAGAGCGAGCGGGACTTTCCCCAAATTAAGCATTAGGGTAGGGAGAAAGAAGTACATAACTGCCCAATAGGCCAGTTTTGGCCTCGATATTGAATGACCAAGGATTCCAAGAGTTGCAGGCGGGTTTTGTCTCGTTATTGTTTGAATTAGGACTCCAAGAGTTGCAGGCGGGTTTTGTCTAGCTAGTAAGGTGAACAGAATCTCACTAAATACTAAATAGGTTTAGATGGGAAAACAAATAGGGAAGACTACTACCCCTTACTTATTAGTAGCCTTTACAAGTGTGGTCCCAGACCACGCTCCACACTCATTAACAGTAAGGTTAGGTTAGGCTTGTATTTTTCGTTTGCCAAATTCCAATCACCATATTCAATTTTCCTCTCATTACTAATCAACTAATCAAATAAATTCTACGCCTTTACACTTTACAACAAATTAGGGGAGATGGCCGAGCAAAACACAGATAGAAGGCCAGTGTCTCAGACCTCTTCGATGTCGAACGCGGGACTTACCCCCAATTCAGGCCTTGAAGACCTGGCACGAGCCCTGAATTCCCACGAACCCACCAATAGGGCAGAGGCCATTGCCCTAACACAGGCGGGATACAAAAACATTCCCACCTTTAGTCGTGACGATCTCGGCGCAGTAGTAGAAAGCGGACATTCACAATTGGCCGAGTTCCTAGGCCTTCCAATAACAAGGAACACACAAGCCACTGGCTCAAATATCCAAAGGCTTTACTACCACTACGTCACGCCGGAGGTCCCCAATAGCTCAGTGGGTGGATGGGGAGGCCCTAACCAACAAAAACATTTAATGTTGGAGGGAGCTGAGCAATACCGGCATCCAAGACCAGCTATGACCCCAAAGATATGGGAAGTGTGCACGTACAAGCCGAGCGTTTCGCGACACTTGGTAACATGAATTATCGACTATGCTGCATATAGCGATTGAACCATAAGATATTAAGTGATAGATATCATCATAAATGATCTGATATAATTTGATTACAACAGGTGTTCATCTTCCAACCCTTGCATACCTGTGTATAGAGTGAGTCGTGATTTGAAATATCCGCTCTGACGTTCATTAGTATGCATCTGGGTCGATTGAGCACGCTGTTATTGGTCAATAATGAGGTCGTTGTTGTGACATCACCAGTTCTTCCATCCAATCGCAAGAGACCAGGGTTAGTTTCACTGATAACAGTAAAGAGAGCTGTAATAAAAGAAAAAATAGATAGCCTTCTCTGTATAGAAGATAGAGCAAATAATAGCCCACATTAATAATCGTTCTAATAGACTGCGTTAAAACAGTTGTTCAAAATAAGTATAACCTGCATTGAAATAAACTTATTTAGCCTGCATTAAATAAACGTATTCAGAATAACTTAACTGAATTATACTGGTGCAGGAAGTCGTCAAGACTTGTAACACCAGTCTGAATAATAATAATAATATTAATAATAATAATAATAATAATAATAATAATAATAATAATAATAAATAACTGACCTAATGTTTGAACTCTTGTTTAAATCAATTTAGATCTAGATTAGAAACACCAGTTTAAATGATTTACCTGATGAAGAGGTTTGAGACAATACTACAGTTCCCAGCTTGGTGCCAGGCACTGCTTCCTCGCTCATAGTCCAAATATAAATATTCTTTGTGAATTTTTTTGATTCACCAGATGGAAGCACAGTAATAGTAAGATTAGCTGACTGATGAGCCACTCTGCCTCCTCCATCCATGCACAGAACAGTTAAATTGTGTTCACCAGGTGTCACAGGTGAAATTAATGAACTAGCCACTGATATTACACCTGAAATAATCCAGGAGGATCAAAATTCATGAAACGTTTCATAACTTTTTATTTAATAATTTAAATATATGTTTCTATTCAAGCTTCTCAATATTTCTTGAAAATTTAATTATACAGCGTGTTTCATTATTTAAATCCATTTTATTTCCTACCGCTAAATGTTAATGAAAACATTTTGTAGCGACAAAATGTATCCATGGAAAGGCAAAGAACTATATTCACAAAATCAGTTTGATTTTGTGAATAATCAAAAAATGTCTCTTTATTTCATTAAATATCAGTTATAAGTCAACGTTAAGCCTGGATTTATTTATTTTAATAAATGTAAGATTAAAGATTAAATTTCCCACCTCAAGTAAGGGCAGAGAGGTCATTCTGTTGGTGAGCTAAAATAATTTCTAATCCCAACCATAGTTAAACTGGCTTTCAAGTGTAGATGGTGACGATGATGATGATGACGACGACGACGACGAAGACGAAGACGACGACGATGACGACGACGGTGACGGTGATGATGATGATGATGATGATGATGATGATGGTGATGATGACGATGATGGTGATGATGGTGATGATGATGATGATGATGACGACGACGACGACGATGACGATGACGATTTAAGATTATATTTCGTACTACCTGTGCTTGGCTGCATAGACCAAATTCTTCTTTCATTTCCAGAAGTTATATGGTAAGACAGCCTCCCGTAGACATCTAAATCTGGGTCACTAGCCAAAACCACCAGAACCGGGTCATTGACCGAGTTTTCAGTGCGCACAGTTGCTCGGTAATTGGTAGGATTAAAGGATGGACTGTGTTGATTGGTTGAAATAACAATTAATTGTATCAAGGTGGAGCTGGCCTTGTTTGGGGAATCTACGAAACAATTAATGACTGTTCACTTCTAAAACAATCAATGATATCAAATTTATTTCAGATTTCAATCAATTATTTACAATTACTAATCAACGATCCATCCAGCAAATGAAATGCGACATATTGCAAACGTACCTATAATTAGGCATTCATAAATAATATCATAATATTTGAATAATATTAAGTCTGTAGAAAAAGGTAGAAACCATCAAAATGATTATTAATGACTAACGTACATAACTGCATTAATACCAACATATTTTCATCAATATATATCATTTAGTACTTTAACATCTTCGCTAATAAATAATTTACGACCTTCATATCTTCATTAATTTAAAATTAATGCTTATGTCTTCATTAATTGATAATTTAATAGCATCCGACCTTTGTCAAAAATTACGAAGTAGTTAGTAGTATGTATGAAGTAGTAGTATGAAGAAGTTGAGAGAATCGATACAGATAGACTGTAAAATGGGATTTTAAAAATTAAAAGTTAAATGTGACAAGAAAAGTAAAAAAATTTGATACAGCATATTATAATGAGGAATAGTTGCTGAAATATGCAAGAGAAGGAAGAATGTAAGAGCAATGAGTTAGAGATAACTGAGACATAGGATAGGGTATTGGATGATTCGATAACAAATTAGTATATGAAGGCAACAGGGAAGGTTGGGGATAGAATTGGTTGGATGAGCTATATACTATGATAAGTCAGATTATATGGATTATGTTTATATTAAAAACAGATATGCAATTAAGAATGATGACTCTACTGGTAAAATAAGATATAAATTTTGGAATTATTTTTAAGGTATACTGATCTAATTAAATTATTGATTGTCAATCCTAAGATGAGTAACGATTTTTAGTTTAAATTTGTTTCTTTAATGGTTAACCCGAACTTTCTACTATCCTGTACGTTACTATTTTTCAATCCTTGTTCTGCTCTTGGTGACATGTATTTTTGTGAATAAAGATCACCCATGGATATAGTATGGACTGCCGATATACATTTAGTAACTGTGTATCATAATGATCATCATCACTAGCCCTTTGATCCAACTTTTACTATGGTAGGGATACGAACAGACCTTCTCCACTCCTGTCTTTCCTGTACCATATCACCAGTCGATCTCCTATTTTTCATTCGCTTTTGAAAATTTTGTAGCAATTTCTGAAGCCTAGACGCTTACGGACCAAATGCCATTTCTGACGTTGGTTTGAATCGTAGTGGTTTAGTCGCCTTGTACGACACGTGCAGTCACCGATTGGTCTATTCTTCAAACCACCCAAACACAACACGGGGAAACTGTGTATCTGCACAATGAAATAAATTCAATTCTATAACGTAGACACGTGGACTTGAACCATCCATTAAATGACCGCTTAGAATGAATTGCATCTACTGGCTGGAGCCAGTGGCGATGTCGGTAAGGTACTCGACCGCGGATCAGTATGTACGGGGTTCAAATCCTGAGTTCGCACTGACATCGCTTTCGAGTGAGAAAACTGACGTTAACGTTAGCTTTTTACAGAGAGACTTGTATTTTACTAACCCGTTACATTGGAGCAGGAAGCAGTTACAATGACGTCATAGCTGGACTGGTCAAGCTTTCCAGCAGTGGTCAGTAGGCGTCCAGTCAGTTCTTCCACTCGGAAGGGTAAGTCATTCCTAGAGGACCCGGCTACCACAGCCTGGGCTGATCTCATTGAATAGCGAATTAGATTTACCCTGGAATGGTAAGCACTAGATGAGACGATCTGGAAAATTTAATATAATAAACGAATTTAATTTTACGAATATAGTGTATCAATTATAAACGAAACGTAAACAAGCATTATTAGTGAAATGATCAACTATTTTGATATCTATCACTTTTAATACCACTTGTTTAAACCGTTAGGCAATTTAGTCCATTTTCCATGTAACCAGTCCAGTAAATGTCCGAGATTTTACTCTCAGATCAGCGCGGCTGGGATTCGAACCCAGTAGAGTTCAATTCACCTCAGTATCTGTCATTTAAAACAGCACAATAGGTGTCAATAACAATACAATAACAATAATAGTAATAACAATAATAATAATAATAATAATAATAATAAGAGAATAATAATAATAACAACAATTAGAGTGCTACAGTCATCAATGACAACATCGAGCACTATTGAGACAGAATCAAGCCGGCGAGCAAAAAAGAAGGTCCAAAAACGGTGCAATTTCCAAAATCCAGAAATTCAGTCCAAAGTATAGCACAAATAACTTACAACGGATAAGATGACAAGCTTTACCAGACCGCAATTTCCACACCCTTTTTAAAAAATGGGAGAATCCCGTCATATTTGACGATCAAATATTGTATATATAATATTATAAACTTTTATACATTCATAATTTTTTATAAATATATTTTTATATTCTTGAATAGGCCTATACCAATTTAGGAGTATATTCTTGAATATATTTACAGGAGAGAACTACATTCAGCTATTTTAATTTATTTTATTTGGCTGTTCCTAAAGTTGATTACTAAATAATAATACTAAATTAAGAACTACATTTAGCAATTTTAATTTATTTTATTTGGCTATTCCTAAAGTTGATTACTAAGTAATATTACTAAATAAAGAATTACATTTAGTAATCAACGTTTGGAATAGCCATGGCCCTTGTGAGGAGAAGCAGCACTAAACCCCCAGGCACTGAATTCAAAGCTCAGCCTAACCTAGCCTACTAATGCACGCATGCAGTGACACATGACACGATCAAGCGTTACCCGCGCCACGCTATGCTAAACCAAAGCCGTCTAATTAACATGTAAATAAGTCAATCCGTCACGCCAGTTTCCGTGCAAATACATGTACAAGATCAATTCTAGAAATTAACCTGGTAACAATACGACGTTTAAGATTTCAACACAAAACTGCGTGTTTACAGCAATCTGAACAAAAAAAATAAACACGCATTATAGTGAAATGATCAACTACGTTGATATCTGTCACTTTTTAATACCACATGTTTAAACCGTTAGGCAATTTAGACCATTTTCCGTGTAACCAGTCCAGTGAATGTCCCAGATTTTACTCTCAGATCAGCGCGGCTGGGATTCGAACCCACGAGGGTTCAATTCACCTCAGGGTCTGTCATTTAAAACATCATGACGTTACCCCTACGCTATTTAGACATTCAAGAACAGCTGTTGGGAACAACCCCCGCTTTCTAATCCCCAGGTGACATATCAGTGACGCTACTAAAAATAGCCTAGCTAAGTGAGAAATCAATAATCAATCAATAATCAATACGATTTTAGCATTCATGCAGTGCATCTCCAGATGGCAATGTCAGGGACGTCTCAAGCGGAATCTGCACAAACAGAAGACAACAGAGTTAAACAAAGACCGAAGAGAAGGCGGCGTCAAAACAACACAAGTGTAGGATCCCGTGCTCCGATATGAACCTCACATCACTCAATAATAACAATAGTAATAAATAAATTAATAATTTAAAAATATAATAATAAAATAAAATAAAATAATAATAAAAGTTTAACTCCCGTTTCCCCGTGTATCTCCCCGCAGATGATAACGGAAGAGTCCATGCATCACATATCACTACAGTCGAGAAACAGAAATACTTGTACGTTGTATATTAGCATAGTGTATTCTAAATTTTGAACAAATCACACCTGGCCAAAAATTCGACAAACTGGATTTAATTTAAATAAGAATTAGCGCTATTAATTGCTTTGTTTTCTAGAATATCTGCATTTACCGTTATTGCAGTAATTTATTTATCTACAAGTACGCTTTTAAAGGTTTTGACGCACAAATATATGGGTGTTCAATTATTGTAAAAGTTTGCTTGATATATTTGCCTTTGCCTCATTTCCTGTCTCAGTTTTGTAAGAGTCGTGATCTCTATTGTTCTCATTTCCTTTATTAATAATTCATTCGATGCGTAATTCACTCGCGCTATCAGTCGAAACTCTAATACTGACGAATATTAATAAACAAAAATTCAATCCTGAAACTGAATATTTGTATCAGTCTGAAAGTTATCAAATTGTTTGCTCATCGGTAAGCTCATAAAGGTGATCAGTGGCGGATCCAGGGGGGCCAGGTCCCCCCCCCCCCTTAGGTCCGGCGATAAAAATGTTTAATCTATATTTAATTGTTTCTATGGCAATTTCTCTGTTGTCAATATGTTTGTAAGGAAAGTGGTTGGGGGGGGGGGGGGTATGAGAGGGAACTCAGTTCCACTAGTTACACTTTTTTCTTTTAGTATCGTTTATTTGTTCATCACAGCACAGATTATACAAACAATATGAACGCTAATGTAGTTAAATAATCAAATAACAATACAAAAGAGGATACCATAAAAGAACCATAGCTCTGTTCGGTCATACCATAATTGATAGCTATAGCAGCGTCTAATTGAGTCTGACAAAAATACTAAAAATAAATGTAGAATTACAGAACGTTAAAATAGCTCAATGGTCAGGAACTGAATGATGTAAAATTGAAAGTAATCGATCCCGAGGAATCCAGAGTTCTCAGGATTCAAATCCTGGACGAGCTGATCGGAGTGAAATCTCGGATACTCCCAAGTTCACAAGACCGGTAAATGTATAACTGACTTGAGATTTAAATGTATGATATGTTCATACTGAAGAAATAGTGAAATTATCTTCCCGGATTGTATCTATCTCTCGTTAGTGTTCTGCCAAGTGGCAGGTCCACGATACATATTCCTACGTTCGAGGCTTCTTTCACGCTCCATGCAGAGCGCTCGATAGTTCAACAAGTTAATCCCTTCACAAGAGGCCTTAGCCATACCTTATATAGCCTATAGCTTGGACAAATATGACTTCTTAAGTGGTTTCCCGTTGCCTTCCTCAGTCTATGCTTCATCGCCTCTTACGACATGTGCAGTTTACGATAGGTTTATTCTTCAGTGTCCCGGGCACGATAAGGGAAGAAAAAAACAAAGGATCTAAGATCTACAAAAGATCTACAATAGGAACTATTATAAATGTTATTTTCACTCAAAGAACCTTTCCACCTTACCAACCACCACTCTTCCCCTCTTTTATAGAAATAATATCTAACAATCTCTGATCTCACAGTTGTAGTATTTACACGCATGGCACTGTTTGTAGTTGTGTCAGTGCTTTACTCTCTCTCAGATACGTGTGAATGTTAATATCTTAAATATTGGAAAATCATATAATCAAATTGGTCCCTATGTTGATAGCTAAATATAAAAACCTGATTATCGCGGAATAATAAGGTGTGAAACAATAGCCTGACACGTTCAGTTCGTATATATCAACATGTCACTTTGATATGAGGAGAGCTTTTGCTAACAACGAGAGCATGCAAACACAAACACACATACACACGCGCGCGCGCGCTCATACACACACACGCACGCACACATACACGCACACACACACACACATTCAATAAAGTAAAGTATGACAAATTTTATAGACTTTAAGAATAAATCAAGAAGACTGACAAAACACCATTATATTACAATTAATTATAAATAATTAGCTAATACAATGACAGCACTGGTCGAGCATTGATTAGCGATGATATGATTGACAGGTCCAGTGGCGGAAACTTTTAGATTCAACCTAAGTGGAAGCGCCAGGCTCGTACCAATCAAGTCCAGGCTCGTCCGTCACTGATGTAATTTCGCACATGAAACTGGCGCTAAAAGCGACTACATTCATTTCCGGTGATTCCTACGCTTAGGAAGGAACGTCTAGTCTAATTTAATCTAACTGGCTGGAGTCAGTGGCGATGTCGGTAAGATACTCGACGCGGATCAGTAAGTGCGGTCCAAATCCTGGGCTCGCCCGTCACTGACATCGATTTCGAGTGAGGAAACTGAAACTAACGTTAACATTAGCTTTACCAGCTTTTAGCTTTCTAAAAACAGGCTGAATCATAGCTATGTAGGAGAGACGTCCCGCTACAATACAATGTTATTAAATCACAGGGTAATTACTTTGTGCGCTAGAATTCTACCGAACTTTTCTAGCTAAGCATTCATTAAAGAAGCATTAATATGACAGTTATGCTTATGTAGCCTCAGGTGCGCTCAGCCTTTGTTACGAGAGCGTGATTAGTAAACTCAGCTCAGAGTTATAGGAAGCCTTGATCGGTTTAGAACTGCGTATAGAAAAAGTAAAAGGAAGCCCAAGTCGGTTTAAACTCATTTAGAAAACATGAGAATCCTGTGAACTCAACTCTAGAACGATCGGCTCATTTCAAGTCATGATGTTAAATTAAAGAAAACCGCAGTGCGCTGGCTTATTAAGAGCCGACTAATGCAGATGTTGCTGTAAATGTTTTAGTCAGCAATGACGGTTAAGAGGCGATGTGTACTAAAGAAGTTGTGAAAACCACTAGCTAGTGATAGTGTTGAATTTATTAAATGATGGATTTATTCAGTGATTGCTTAATTAATAGATTGATTTACTAATTGATTGAAGGGATAATTAATTCATAGATTCCTTAAATATTAGTTTTGTTTAATCAAGTGACCTTATGCGATATGATATCTACATAAGAACCGGCTAACATACGAAATATTGAGAAAATTGTAGCACAACTTTAAAGTCATATTTTTCTAGAAAAAACTTTACACATTGATCTAGACACAGACTTTCAGTGGTATGTTTGATCTCTAGAGAGCACTTGTGGACCTTCTAGAAAACTGCCTGGAGGAATTTGCACCGTGATTCCGTCATTTAATTGTATACTGGCAGAGAGAGAGAGAGAGAGAGACAGAGCGAGAGAGAAAGAGAGAAAGAAAGACGGAGAGAGAGAGATAGAGAGAGAGATAGAGAGAGATAGAAAGAGACAGAGAGGAGATAGAAAGAGAAACTGAGAGAGAGTGAAAGAGAGAGAGAGAGAGAGAGAGAGAGAGAGAGAAAGAGAGAGAGAGAGAGAGAGAGAGAGCACTGAAATAAGCGGTCTACATTATATTAACAATTCTATTCTCACAGTTGACTGGTCACATCCCACTGAAGATTAAGTGTGTATATAATACAGCCATCATGTTTCCACTTCAGACCACTCAGGCACTAATATACCGACATAATATATTCAATTTACCCGAACAATTCGTCATCAACACAAGCTACGTAGAGAAATCTCTTTTCGGCGGCTTCTCATAACAAGAAAAACTACCTTCATTTCGTATTTATTAACTTTTCTGGACTGTTTGGATTTTAAATCTAATAATAGATATTTAAATACCTCTCTCTGAAGCCGATAAAACATATTTTTATTTTTGTAGACGTCACTTGATTGTTCGTTGAGCATTAATCTTAGTGACAGTAGCTCGACTGTTTCGCTCGTCCTGAAGAGAAGCCTTGTGCTTCTGAACCTTGACGTTAAACACACTACAACCTACCTACTTACTTAACAGTTTTGACCCTGTGTCTGGATCATTTTACACATTTCATCGCAATTGCGTAGTCAATTCAATTAAGAATTTCAATAGCACCGCTTAATAGTATCATCCTCCGAAAAATTTCTCGACTGCGAAATACTGAAAAAATAAATTCTGCAATAACACTTTAATATGTTTCCAAGTATTTTACAGGAAGGAGAGAAAAAAAGAATCATTGCAGTGTTACCATCCTCCATGATATAAAGGACTTTCAATATCTAGGTAGTGAGTACAGCATAACTACTTTAAATAAATGAAGTTAGTTGAATACTAAAGCTAAACTTCAAACAGTAATATTTTCCAGATAATAATAGAATAGGTTCATACGGATTGAGCGTGACTTTACCATAAGCAAAACAAGCAAAACCTTTCACCTCTTCTTTCACAATCATAGTGATTATTTCACGTGAATGAATTTAAAATCTGAAACGAGCAGAAATTGGGGGGGGGGGCAGGGGGTAATATTTCACCTACAGACAACTTAAGCCGACCACTCTTTGTCGTTTACGGCTTTCAACAGTTCGTCAAAAGTCTTAAGAAATCAGTCGAGGCGTAATAATTTCATTTCAATGAGACTTAATGGCATTCACTCACGCAGAGATTGACAGAGAGATGAGGGCATATTATACACACTACATACATACAGAATAGAATGTATAATAAAACCATCTCTCACAAAAAGACATTATCTGTCCAACTATATTTCTAAAAGATGAGATTATAAAATACTCTCTATACCGTAGGTCTAAATGATTCAAGTCATGGTTTTTTCACTAACCCATCATTTTTAAGCTTCAAAATTCGACTAAACATTTTCTCACGAGTATGGAAGAGAGAGAACTATGTTTATTTCGATACACTCAAAATTTAGAGTGACATACACCAACAAGGCCGTCGAATAGGTCACAAGTAACCTATCTAGTTGACCACCGTGGAAACCTTCTTCCTTAGTTAAGGAAGAAGGTTTCCTGAAATTTCAGTGTTGCGAAACCAGCCTTTCGGGCTATTGCAGCTTAGTTAAATTGAATCAGACAAAATTGTGATTAAATCAGGATAGCACAAGTGAATTAGGCCTACACATAAGGTGGCTGTTGAATTACTTGGTTAATTAAACTACAAATGGGAGGTTAATATTCTCAAAAAGAATTCATTTGATAAATTCACTTAAAATTAGACGTTTCAGTACTGACACTCTCTCTTTCCCTCTCCTAGAGCACTGCCTACTGGCAGGTCCATGGTATATAACGCCTCCACACTTCTCTGTCTTCCGCTTTCCTCTTTATATCGGCATATGAGTGGGTCTTTAAATCATCTAACATACCTAATCTCGGCCTGCCTCTGCCTCTATTTCTTTCCATTCTACCTAGTTTTACCTCTTTTAGTAGACTTTCCCTCCTTAGAATATGTACTATCCAACTCTGCTTCCTATTTCTTAATACATTTATTAACTGTCTATCTGTATCAAATCTCTCCAGAACTTCCCCATTTGTAACCTTTTGAGTCCAGCTAATCCTCTCCATTCTTCTCCATATCCACATTTCCATGCCTCTAGTTTCCTGATATCTTCCTTCCTTAAGGTCCATGTTTCACATCCATCCAAAAGCGTGGTCCATTCGAAGGTTTTCACTATATCAGACGCCATGCTTATTTCGGCAATGCATTAGGGAAATAAAACTTTAACGAAATATAGCATACGTAGAAAAGTAAATTGCTGAGCAGGTAAGCAGTACAGCTGGGCAGTTAAGCAGCTGGGCAGTTATGCAGCTGTACAGCTGGGCAGTTATGTAGCTGTACAGCTGAGCAGTTAAGCAGCTGTACAGCTGAGCAGTTAAGTAGCTGTACAGCTGAGCAGTTAAGCAGCTGTACAGCTGAGCAGTTAAGCATCTGTACAGCTGAGCATTTAAACATCTGTACAGCTGAGCAATTAAACAGCAGCCTTGTTAAGCAGCTGAACATTAGTTCACATGTTTAGTAGGTGTGTAGAGTCGTATTCATCCAGCTGATGACGCAGCTGTTATCAGCTGCACAGCTGTGCTCATCCTGCTGATGCTGCAACTGTTATTAGCTACACAGCTTTCTTCATCCAGCTGATGCTGTACCCGTTATTAGCTACACGGCTGTGCTCATCCAGCTGATGCTGCAGCTGTTATTAGCTGCACGGCTGTGCTCATCCAGCTGGTGCAGCAGCTGTTATTAGCTGCACAGCTGTCTTCATCCAGCTGATACTGTACCTGTTATTAGCTGCACAGCTGTGCTCATCCAGCTGATGCCGCAGCTGTTAGTAGCTGGTATAGGTAAGCATGGGAACTCAATGAGACAGGTGAGGTAGATATCATGCTTCAGCAAGCACATGCAAGCTCTGATTGACTATTCCAGAGACTCAAGTAAACAGAGAAGAGGCTTTCATGGCTAAGCGATATGACAACTGAGCCGCTGAAGTAAACTGACTGCTGCATTGCTTGCTGCTGCATTGATTGCTGCGTCATTGCTAGCTGCTGCAATTCTTGCTGCTGTAATGCTGGCTGCTGCATTGCTTGCTGCTGCAATGCTTGCTGCTGCATTGCTTGCTGCTGCATTGCTTGCTGCTGCATTGCTTGCTGCTGCATAGCCTGCTGCGTCAT
>CAJHZI010000892.1:0-150000 GCA_905160935.1 Enchytraeus crypticus | reverse complement strand
AAAAAGAGCTGCGATGTCATGTTAACATCATCATGCTCTAACGACATGTAATATCTTACAATATATTACATGTAATTAATTACCTAATTATTGTAACTTAATGAGAGAGCATTGGATCTTGTTGGTAACTTTAAAATAAACTCTTAACCTAATAGAAAAGATCTCCGTAGGGTTGACTTAGCCATGAGATATGAAGTCATTTCTCAATACATTCTTTTGAGATCTCGTCATTTAGCGTACCGAGCTAGTGTGACATAAATCACAGCCAGTGACTGGAGTTTAAAGCAGCAATTAAGTCATTCATCTAACGTGGCGTAGAGAGGTGATAAAAGAGAGAAGGGTTATTTGTACCTATCATATATCAGCATTAACAATCAGCTGAAGAATCAAAGTTAAAGTCCTTGCGTGTTTAGCCTGTGTCTGCAACTGAAATACTATACAACGAGACATGCGAGCTAGTTCACTAAAGTGTACTGCCGTAAGTATGTGTCAGTACTAGAATGTACTTCAATAAGTATGTGTCAGTACTAGAAAGTACATCATTAAGTATGTGTCAGTCAACTACATTGACATCTATCACTTTTAATACCACATGTTGAAAACTTTA
Source organism: Enchytraeus crypticus (assembly GCA_905160935.1). NCBI lineage: Eukaryota > Metazoa > Annelida > Clitellata > Enchytraeida > Enchytraeidae > Enchytraeus > Enchytraeus crypticus. The sequence goes on along the minus strand of CAJHZI010000892.1, from coordinate 149,393 downwards.
GGTAACTTAGACCTTTTTCCATATAACCAGTCCAGTGAATGTCAGAGATTTTACTCTGAGATAAACGCGGCTGGGAATCGAACCCACTAGAGTTTAATTCACCTCAGGATCTGTCATTTAAAACTTCCTGACGTTACCTGACGCATTAAACCACAAAGCTATCTAGACATTTTCCAAAAAGAACTTCAGGAAGTATGTATCACTATTGGAAAGTACTTCAGAGAGTTAGACATATGTATCGGTGCTAGAAAGTACTTCAGAAACTATGTGTCAGTATTAGAAAGTACTTTGCACTTAAGAGTGTAGGCCAACTTATGAAAGTTTATTGCTCGACGGCATAGGCGTAACCAATACCGAAAATCTGGGGGGATACAATCATTGGCGTGTCCGGGGGGGGGGGGCGGGAGCCTGCGCGCGTGTCCGGGGGGGCGGGAGCCTGCCCCCCCTTAGGCCCGCCGATAAAAAAATGTAAACTATATTTTCTTTGTTTTTATGGCAATTTCTATGTGTAAATATATATGTAAGAGCAGAGGTTAAGGAGTGGGGAACTTAGTTTCACCAGCATACACAGTACAACTACTGGCTGGAGCCAATGGCGATGTCGGTAAGGTACTCGACCGCGGATCAGTATGTGAGAGGTTCAAATCCTGGGCTCGCCCGTCACTGATATTGCTTTAGAGTGAGGAACTGACGTTAACAGTAGCTTTATCTGCTTTTAACTTTCAAAAATCGATACACTGGCAGTGGCCTTGCCCTAAACGGTAGAAGCAGCGCTCTCTTCGCAAATTCCTCGAGATTTTCTAACAAACTCTGAACGATACTATGAAATTTCATATATAGCTTTCAGAATTCACAATCGAAATTAGTAATGTATTAATTCTTGCCTGACGCGGCTTCTTGGTCTTTAACAGAAATTTATCCATGATGCAATTCTGCAGAACTTGGTTTACTGTCTATGACTTTATATTGTAACAAACTCCATAAGCTAAACCTTTATGCAATTTTTCAGAGCATCAACCGATGGTTGATAAGTTGACCTCTCAAGATACAATAGGCCTATGCAGCCTTAACCTCTAGATAGGCCTATTTAATTTCATCCCACTGAGCTCGTCTAGTTGGCACTTGGCACTCTCCCATTTTTCGTAACACTCACTTAACTTCGGTCGCTCAGCCCTATAGTCCCTATATAGTAAATAGTAAAGTGTGTAACAGTATATAGGAGTTTATAGCCGAGCATACACGGTACAACTACAGTTATGTCATTAATTAATATCATGGAAGCGTATCAGTTCACCCCTCGATCTACAGCACGATTCTATAAATGCTAGTAATACTTACACATGCAGTTATTGAGCGACATTGAAAGTACGCAAAATTTCTTACATAAAGTATATATATTTGAGCCTAAATTCTGGGGGGGACATTTGCATGCATGTCCCCCCAGCCTAAATTCTGGGGGGACGTGTCCCCCCTGTCCCCTCCGGTGGTTACGCCAATGCTCGCCGGCTTGATTTTGCCTCACTGGTGCTCGATGTTGTCATTGACGACTATAGCACTCTAATTGTTGTTATTATTAAAGTTGACAAAGTAAGAATAGATGTTCATATCGTCATTATGGACGACCAGAGAATGTCATTTATCCCACACCGACTTCAATCAATCAATCAATAAGAATTTAACGTCCGGTTCCTCGCCATAAGTCAATGTCAGAGAAGTCTCTTGCAGACTATGCACAAACAAGCGCCAAGACGTCACACGATGACGACTGAGTACACAGAGACCACAAGAGAAAGCGATATCGAATTTCAGGAATCGAAGTTCGGACCAAGTTGTAACTTCACAGCACGAAGACTATTAGACTATATATAATAGTCTTATAAGACGATAGCATTGTCAAATCTGAAAATCATTGCGTGGTAACAATTAAATAACTATTTAAAATGTAAAATAAAATATGCCATAATAACTTAAATCACGCAAACCTGTACTTGACCGACGAAGCTACCCTCAGAGGCAGTATCTTCAACACTAAATCTGTAGAAAGGTAAAGTAAAGGATGGGGCAGGTAAACAGTCTGCAAGAACTCTAACAGTTGCCATAGCAACCGCTATATCTACGCTGTTACCCGGCCCCATCCTAGCAGAAACTTCAAATGTATACTCCATATCAGGGATCAGGAAATTCGCAACAGTTACATCCCCGGTTAGAGAGTCAATACGAAACGATAGCCAGTGAGAATTATCAAATCGTCGAATGCTATAATAAATTGCACTATGATCGCTTGTAGATATCTGAAAATTACTGTTTTTTATTGAAGAATTTTGTGATTGTAATACTGCTGTTAGAATAATCTGACCCGGAAGAGTTCTCTCACTTATTTCAACATTGTAGGAACTTTTTGTAAATCTCAACAAATTCTCAGAATTGTCGTCAACGATTTCCAGCAGAAAGCTTCTAGTACTAAACAGCGCTGGGTTGGCAACACTTTCTGCTTTTAAAGTCATATTATAAAATGATTTGGCTCGATCCAATGATTGGAGAACTACAACAAGATAATATATTCCAGAGTTTTCTCTCAAAGCAAAGAAACTCTCTCCCCCTAACAACGTCAACTTGGACTCGCCCGATGAGGTAACAGTAATGAAGGCGATCTGAGTTTGAGGGGTGACAGATCTCCTAATTCTCGGTGTCTCGTCTTCTGTAAGAAAGACCAACCGAATCTTAGGTACGCTCGAGTCGTTGCTAGGGCGATATATCTCTATGGTAACCAATGACGTAGACTGCAGACGTGTTGGGATGCCGTTGTCCAGAGCAACGACAATCAGCTGATAGGATGAGCGGGTGTCGACATTTAAGGCACGATTGACTGATAGGATTCCTGAGTTTTCGTCCAATAGGAAGTCCTGATATCCGGGGGAATTGCTCTTGTCGATGGAATATGAAATTCGGCCGTTGTCAGTCGAGTCAGGATCTGTCGCAAATACCTGTAAATTAATCAATCAATCATATTGATCAGGCAATTAATCAGTCAATCAGTCAAACATTAAATCAATCAGTTATTCGGAGGATCAATCGCTCAATGTGATGCCGGTAAGTTATTCGACCGAGGATCACTATGTGCGGGGTTCAAATCCTGGGCTCTCCCGTCACTGACATCGCTTTAGAGTGAGGAAACTGACGTTAACATTAACTTTTTACTACATACTCATCTTTACACAGTTAAATTCTTGTAAAATTTATTTATACAATTATAAACGAAAATTATTTAACATTTTTCAAATTGTACGATATAATTACAGATGATACTACTGTGAATATTTACGATATGTAATTTAACATTTTGATGATATAGTTAATTATACAATAATTACCTCCTATATGCTACATTCGTAATACAAATGTCAGACAGTCTCCCAGGATTATTATTTCCATTTAATTAGATCACTGCAATTACCTGCAGCTGATCTATTTGATTAGCTTTTTTTTACCTGTTTGATTACCTGATATATTTAATTAGATTACTGTAATTACCTGTAGTACGGCTGCACCTCTTGCTGTATCCTCTGCTATTCTACTCATGTAGTTCGTAGCATTGAACTGAGGTTTATTATCATTGGAGTCTAACACCTTGACATTGACCTCCAGATCGGCGGTTTGACCTGACCCAGAAGACCCCTGAACTCTCGTTACCCTGACAACCATTTTAAACTCTTCCTGCACCTCTCGATCAACCATACTCGTTACTAATAGCGACACAGAGAGACTGTTGCTAGGCAACCGTGACGTAAGAAGATTAAAATATCTGCTTGCATTGTTAGTTGATGAGTATATATCACACCGTAACGAGTTTGAGGAATCCAAATTAGAGTCTGTTACACTTGCGAGGTACAATTGACTGTTTACCGGCGTGATTTCTGAAACCTGTACTGCGATTGGTCCGCTTGGGGAAAACACTGGTGCGGAAGTTACAGCAGCCAAAAATAGATTTACTAGAATGTTCTTGTTAGTCCCCTCGGATATTGCGATAAATTGATACAAACTCTTCGTCCAATCGATCTGACCTTTAACTTTTATTTCTCCCTCCACTGAGACTTCAAATATGGTTGAATCGACGGGATTTCCAAAATATATTTTATAAGGGGGCGGGGGAACATCTGGAAGTGAGGCGGAGTCTTCTTCTGACAGCCAGCCAATGACAGTACCCGGTGGTGCTGGATATGAAATTGTGAAATTTCTCTGTGAAGATGTAGCCGCAGATGAGAAATAAGGAAAGTGACATAGGACTATAAAGACCAGTACGAGCTGCCCAGTGCGAAGTGTAGAAAATGACATCTTTTCTATTTACCCTCGTTTTCTTGCAATCTCCATTTGTCATAAATTCGGTTTGAACCAGATGATGACAACTAATAAACAAAAGCTGCGTAATGAATTATCCAGATTTTAATTTATCCGCAGATGGTTAGACATTGTCTGCGAATAATTTTCTGAGTCAATCCCAAGTTAGAGCCTAACTTTTTCATATCTAACTTACCCTGTGCCCTTATATTCAACATTAAATCAATAGTTGGTGTATTCAGTTGTATTGATTCAATACACCTGAATAAGCTAATACACCTATTCTATGGGATATCGTGGTAATTCTATAACCTACATTTTATCTTTTCTTAACCATGAAATCCACATTAGCAGAAAAATACAATAATATTATCCTGTATCATCCTACGATGCCTACCTGTATCTCAACAAAGAAACTTAGTTATAATTTTACTAATCTATATTTGAGATAAATTCTTGTCGAGCTATATGGCTTAAGATAATTTCTGACGTATTATTGTAAGTATATTCATCGTCTTCATCATCTTCTTCCCAATGATCCCAATTCATTACGGTCGGGATAAGAATAGACCTTCTCCACTCCTCTCTTCCATTCGTTCTATAAATGATATAGCAATTTCAGAAGCCCAGGCGTTCACCAACCGAATGCCGTTTCTGACGTTTGTTTGGAGCTTAGTGCTTTAGTCGCCTTCTACGAAACGTGCAATCACCGGTTTGTATATTCTTCAAACAACCGGGACACAACACGGGAAGTATATATGTATGCATATTACGGCACAATAAATATCTACTTAATTAAATCGTCAAAAATTAATAGTATTTCTAAAGTTCTAAATCTTCAGTATCCTGTACTCTTAAATTACTTCTGCACAGTTGGAATTGATATTGGTTGATGTAAGATTCGCGCAGGCTCGTTATAGAGATTTTTACTACATGTCAAATTTATATAAAGTAAGAAAAATTATTGATTAATATCGATATTGGCCTACAATGTAGTGTATCATAGGAAGATAAAGGTCCAATTAGAAATCCCTAATATTTTAGTGATTAGGCTTCCTATCACTGGTATATCACTGATTTTACTGATTTACACTGATTCTCACCGACACTATTCTCATTGGTTATTATTTCCTATTATAATCATTAGTTACATCGAGAAATTGGTGTCAGCATAAATTGTGAGTAAGTTAACTGTACATTAAGGCCTAACTTTTACCCATGCGGAGAAACCTTAGAATAGATCATAGTAAAATCACCTTAGAATAGCCTAGGCCATAAACAGAAGACAACTAAAGTGAAGGCAAAGGAAACTCATTCGGAGAATCTGAGACCTTTCTCACAAACTGCACAATTGTCAACAGTGCTCTACTTTAAGAAATTGCATATTAGCGAGAGAATGAACTTTCCTGCTAATAGATGTAGGCTATCTTTATTTAACTAAATGAGAGTGAGAATGAAAGCAGACTTTAGTATATATAACAATTCTAAAAGCATTGCATAAACCCGAAATTCGCGGAATATTGAGTGTTCACTAATAACCACACTTAGTACAAACTACTATTCGTTTACTAATAACTTAGCATTTGATACTTAATTTTATTAACACCTAATAAAAGCAATAACCACTTTCGCCAAAGAAACAAAGTAAAACTCTTAGTGAAATTCTTACTATTAATTAACGCCTAAGTGCTATTACGACGTTCTCGCTGTATTCTCACGGTTGTTAATACGAGGTCGGCTTTACTTAAAGTCCACAAACACCTCAATGACACTACAGTCCCGCCGTACATAGTATAAGAGGCTTACAATAATGACAACTATAAACACACGGCGCGGCGCCGACGTGAGGAGAGCCGCTGGTAGCGGCGGGATAAAGCGATGACTAGCGCGGATTATGCCTGGCTGGGTAATATAGAGGTTAATAAATGAGGAAGAGGTAGTTCACTCCTACTTTTTAGTTCTATCCTTTTCTTTCTCAACAGAAATAGGTTGCAGAATATGGCAACCGAAAACAATCAGCCGCGTGTACGTAAGAGGCTACTAAGGCAGGAGCTGAGGATGGCAAGAGGGGACCCACCACACCATGAAATATTTCCCCTAGGATTAAATGATAATTAATCCATCTAACTGAGGAACGCAACGGGAAACCACCTCAGAAGCCATGCTTATTCCAAGCTATAGGCTACATAAGGTATCAATAAGGCATAGACTTTGTGAATGGATTAACTTGTTGATCTAAGGAGTGCTCTTATGGAGCAAGAAACAGACTTTGAGTATGAATATATACCTTGAATCTGCAGTACACTGAAGAGAGAGAGAGAGAGAGAGAGAGAGAGAGAGAGAGAGCGAGAGAGAGAGAGAGATATTGTTCTTACAAATAGTTGTAAATTTACCTTCAGCCACGCGTATATACCTCTAGACTCACATGATCAGGAGCTACCATTGATATAATATGCTCCTATAATTAACTTTTATGCCTCCTGATTTGTTTCCACATGTGACGAATTTTTGCTGGACAGTCTGCACCTTACTGTTAAAACACTTTTCCACTCCCCTGAATGAAAACAGTCTACTAAACAATAGCCAGGGAGTCACAAGCAGGTAAAGAACCGCAGATACAGCTTTGATGATCACATGGGAACAAAGGATCTAGGGGCAGCTGAGTAGGCCTATAACGCCAAATTGGCATCTCTCCAGTTTGACCGTGTTAAATAATATAGGTGCAAGGTTCAAATCGGTAATTTATCTTTACCTGATTCAAACGAAAGTGCAATTTAAATTATACATTTTTAAATGAACAGTCAGGAAACATATGCATTATCATACTACATGTATGTAACATTCTGTAACATAACAACAATTAGAGTGCTACAGTCATCAATGACAACTTCGAGAACTTTTGAGACAAAATCAAGGCAGCGAGCAAAAAGAAAGTTCAAAAACGGTGCAAATTTCAAAATCTTGAAAAGAAGCCCCTGGAGCTTTTGACCATGACGTTAAGCTCACTATAAAATGTATGCCAATCCAAAATCAACATGCGCATATGTGCAGCGGTACAGGTGTGTATTGCTTGTCGTACAGTGTAAAATTCAAGTTTGTTTTTTTGCAGATATTAAATTCAATACGGATTACAAACTTAGCAGACTTTAAATTTAGTTCAAAAGCTGGAATGGTAAGTATTAGTCTAAGTTGCAATTATTGGTAATATGCCGAACGGCCATCGGCAAGCTGTTTCATTTTAAAATCACATATTCTTTTAATAAAGAAAAGGTCAAAGGCGGAAACAGGGTTCCATATAAGGAGTATATGGGTTTCTAGCCTGACTCTAATGAAAATTAGTTAGGGCAATCATACCTGAGCTCAAATAAGTATATTCAATTATAAGTATACTCCTCTGCATATATTCAGAGTCAGTATACTTAAGATATATTTGAACGCTCAATTTATTCGCCGTCTTTAAGCTGCCTCAATGGTGCTTGATGATGTCATAGATGACAGTATCAATCTAATTGCTGTTAAGTTATATTACTTTTACGTTGCAAGTTAGTTTTACATTTTTAATGACATGGTACTTTCATAATCTTTAGCTTTTCTGCTCTTTTCGGTTAGCACTGTTCTGTTTGTTTACAGTGAGCGATATATAGCGAAAATGGCTTCTGGTAGAAGACCCGAGCATCAGGCTCCTCCTGAATTGGTGAGATATTTGTCTAATTTCGCTTTAATTGTTATTGATGAATGAATTAAATATTGTTCTAATAATCGGCTATATTATAATGCATATTATTTTTGTTGATATGTGTAGTTTTACAATGAAACGGAGGCAAGAAAATACACGTCGAAGTAAGTGAACGATAATTTGTGAAGTTACAAAGTTTTATTTTTTAAAAGTACTATTGCTACAACTAGACTGCGCATTGTCACTCCGTGGACACCACATCTGTCTCTGTAACCCTCTGTCTCCACTGACAACGATCTTGTTCAAAATCGTAGACATCACCCTATGCAAGATTGAATCTAGCAATAATAACAACAATAACAACAATTAGAGTGCTACAGTCATCAATGACAACATCGAGTACTATTGAGACAAAATCAAGCTGGGGAGCAAAAAGAAGGTTCAAAAACGGTGCAAATTTCAAAATCCAGGTAATCAGTCCAAAGTAATGGGAATTAAAGAAAGGAGGTTTAGGCGCAGATCTTAGCATTGATCTAATCTATCTAAGTCATAATTATACTGTTTGATTTAAAATATATTTATTCCCCATTGCTGAAAAAACATCTGTTTGTTTACACTATATTTCGTTACTACTCATAGTTCACTATTGTGTTCAAATACAGGTTTAATGTAGGTAGTAAAAGTTCTTATTCTTAATTTGAGACTTAGTCTTTTACTACTGAAATTTAACCTATATTTAGTATATGCCATCATTGCCAATTGTTTTCTGCGATTTATGTCATCTTCCTTTTCTAACATAGGCCTACTACCTAAGTATTTAATGTTTTTACACTGCGTATCTTCACTATTGTTTGATAAGGTTATTTATTAATTTTTATCAATATTTAATGTTAGATCCCTGTTTATTTATTCATTTTCAATGCACGTTATTAATTTATCTGATCTATTTCTTCAGAAAAGGATGCAGCTTATAAAATCAGCAAATTTCTTATCTATTATATCTATTTATCTTTTCTCATTATCATTTCTATTCCAATATGTGCGATCATCTAGTTCTATAGGTAATCTCTATTTTATATTTTTGTACTTTTTAGTTCAAAAGTTATTTTTGAATTATTCACCTAAGCAATTATTGTGGAGAACTTTTTTACATATCTGTTAGATTTTTACTATATCTAATTCGTCTTAATCTAAAAAGTTTTTTAAGGTTTTTATTAGTAATTTCCTTTTTTAGTACATGTCAAAACAATTGTTAGGCTGGTGTTATACAATGACTCTATTATTAATAGTTGTTAGACTGGTGTTACAAAGTGGCTCTATTGTTAGCAGTTGTTAGCCTGGTGTTGTACAATAGTTCTAATACTATTGTTAACAGTTGTTACCTGGTGTTATACAGTGGCTCTATTGTTAACAGATGTTAGGCTGGTGTTATACAGTGGCTCTATTGTTGACAGATGTAGGCTGGTGTTATACAATGGCTCTATTGTTAACAGTTGTTAGGCTGGTGTTATACAGTGGCTCTATTATTAACAGTTGTTAGGTTGGTGTTATACAGTGGCTCTATTATTAACAGTTGTTAGGCTGGTGTTATACAGTTGCTCTATTGTATCTCACAGCACTCGTATGATGGAGATTCAGCAGCAGCTGTCAGAGAGAGCTGTTGAGCTGCTGGCACTGCCTGATGATACTCCCTGCATGATACTGGATGTAGGGTGAGATAGATGTTAAATCTCAGCAATCTAAATAAGTTTATTAAGTTAAACAAATAAATAAAAATAAGATTGACACGTTTATTAATAGTTTAATTGGTCAATGAAGTATCACCTTGATCATCTTCCCAGTCCAACCAGGATCAGGATACGAATAGACGAGTGAAGTATATAAATTTATAAATTTATCATACGTTAAATGTATTATATTTTATTTTATGTATTGTATTATATTTTATTTTAAGGCACTATGTAACTAGACATGTGCTGAGGGAACTAGATGAACTGTGTGATTGTTATAGAATGCCTATAAATTGTCCGATGGTTCTGGACAATAGAGTGTCTTATGGTAGAAGTGGTATTTAATTTATGAAGCGTTTCATGCTAGTGTTGGAATTAGTAGGAACTCTATTAAGTTTCTTATATTGCATTTTGATTGTCCTATGATCGTATGTGTATGTGTGTTTGTGTGTGTGTATGTATATGTATGTGTGATGTATCTTGATCCTGTCTGTTTTTGACAAATAAAGAAATGAATATATTGTATTGTATTGCATTGCAATGTTTGCATTGCATTGCATTGTATTGCATTGCATTGCAGTGTATTGTATTGTATTGTAATGTATTGTATTGTATTGTGTTGTTTGACCACAGCTGTGGTTCAGGTTTGAGTAGGGACTGACTATCAGACAAGGGTCACATGCATTGTATTGTATTGTACTGTATTGTATTATATTGTATTGTATTGTATTATATTGTATTGTATTGTACTGTATTGTATTGTACTATATTGTATTGTACTGTATTGTATTGTACTCTATTGTATTGTATTGTAATGTATTGTATTGTATGGTATGAACACAGCTGTGGCTCAGGGCTGAGTGGGGAGTGTCTTACAGATCAGGGTCACATGTGGGTGGGGGTGGACATCAGTAGCAGTATGCTTGGTATAGTTATGCTGCCTTTATTTTATTTTATAAATTGAAATTATTATAATTATTTATTTTATCTGATAACTACTTTCCATGAACAGATGTGATGCATATGCTAATTTTGATTTCGAGTAAGACATTTCCAGAGGAGCAGCTAATTCTGGAACTACTAATGCTCATATTTACTAAACACAAATTAAACCTCAGTTTGCTGAAACCTTGGTCGAGAGTTAATTCGCGAAATTTTGGTATTAACGAAACAAATTGTGTGGTTATTGACTTCAAGGTCAACCACCAAAATTATATCGTTCAGCGCTGTCGGTCAGGTTTATCGACCCAGCAGCTCACTCCATAAACCAAACAAAGATTTTATTACTTAAACCGAGGTTTAATCCTGTAATCGTCAACTAAACCACGGTTTAAGCCTCCGAACAGATAGGTACAGCTATGCATTGCTTTAAATTGCAAATTATGATTTACCTAATACCAAATTGTGACTATTTTGTAGTTTAAACCGCTGTTGAAGTTTAGACTTTGGTTTATCTATTCTTAAAATACCGCCATAAACATTGTTGGTGTTTTAGATGTGGCACAGGAAAGAGAGGTGGAGGGAGGTCTATTGTTGGGTGACATGGGACAGGGAATGCCTTTCAGACCTGGCATGTTCGACGGTGCTATCAGGTTTGTTATGTTACACTGATTGGTCTGGCAACATACAGACGTCTTATGTCAGATGTCGTTCCTATTGTTTCTATAATGTTTCTATATTGTTTCTATGTGCTGTGATGATCAAATAAACAATATTAAAAGAAAAAACGAACATGTGTCACAACTATACCTCGCTAAGCCTGACTCTTTCCGAGCAATGTGTTATGTTAGCGATATTTTAATCGTGTAGTTTTAGTACTTGTAGAGCTGGCTTTGAGCTTATAATAGGCAAAAGTTAAGTTTAGTTTCTGTTTACAGTATCGTTGAGGGGTTGAAGATTTTATTTAATAGACTTGGCACAACTGACTGATTGATTGTGTTGTATGTTTGTATTGATGCAGTGGTGTAGTAGATAAGACAAATGATTGATTGATTGTGTTGTTTTGATGCAATGGTTCAGTAAATAAGACAACTGATTGATTGCGTTGTATGTTTGTATTGATGCAGTGGTTTAGTAGATAAGACAACTGATTGATTGTGTTGTATGTTTGTATTGGTGCAGTGGTTTAGTAAACAAGACAACTGATTGATTGTGTTGTATGTTTGTATTGATGCACAACTGATTAATTGTATTGTATGTTTGTATTGTATTGATGCACAACTGATTTATTGCGTTGTATGTTTGTATCGATGCAGTATTTCTGCCCTGCAGTGGTTGTGTAACGCAGACAAGAAGTATCACAATCCTCCCAAACGTCTCTACAAGTTCTTCTCCACGCTCTACGCTGCTCTCGTACGTATCTCTCATCTACTCTCTTCAACTCGGGATTAAAAAGCTGGTAAAGCTAAGGTTAACATTAGTGTCCTCACTCGAAAGCGATGCCAGCTATGGGCGAGCCCAGTATTTGAACCTCGCACATACTGATCCGCAGTCGAGTATCTTACCGACATCGCCACTGGCTTGAGCCAGTTGCTAATACTGTTTTACTAACTACTAATAATATTACTGATACTGAGTGTTGTTTAAGCTTCACTGAGCTACTCTCTACAACTGTTGATATTTATCTCTTGATTACTACTTATTGTTTAAACATGTCGTCAAAAGACATTATTGGCCACGCATGAAGTGAGAGAAGCTTGCCGACAAGCAGACCCTTCATCATCATCATCCTCCCCTGAATCCTAGTTTAATTAGGGTCGGGATACGAATAGACTGTCTCAAATCATCTCTGTTCTACAACACAATATCAGTCAATCCCCTATTTGAGACTTTTCCATTTGTTTAAAACAAGCAGACCCTTCAATGTTGAGATAACACTAGGGGGACTGGGAGTCTCTTTTATTATATTCACAATGGGGCTACAGAGAAGAGGACGTGATAGTCACTATCAGGAGGCTTGTGTCAATAGGTCACACCGCTACCCTTCATAGCAAGCTTAATATTGAACAACTAATATCTCAACTATTACTAGTATAATATATTTAAAGTTATTGTATATTTTTTGGGCTTTAAATGCATTTACTTTGAATCATAATTGTCTGCTTTACCTTTTTTGCAACTGAATCATTATATAATTATTAAGTGGTTTATTAAATTATTAATAATTTTAAAGTGGTTTACTCTGTGTAGGCACGAGGTACAAGAGCTGTGTTACAATTCTATCCTGAAACACCACAACAGGTTTAGCACTGCCATTAATTATATAGCTCTAAATAGTTTCTATATAATTACGTTAAAGATAATAACTCCATAACAACTGGTTTAGCAATGCCGATTATAATTATTGATAGCTGTGAACAGTTTTTATATAATTACGTTAAACAGAGATAACTCCATAGCAACAGGTTTAGCAATTATAATTGTATAGCTGCAAGGAGTATCTATATAATAAAAAAAGGTATCATTCCATAACAGCAGGTGAAATATCAATTAGATTAATTTTCCTCTAAAATTCCAATAGTATTTGATTCATCAACGAAATCTTAAGCCATTTAGTGGATATGAATTGTTTGAAAGTGATGTTTCATTTCTGTGTTTAATAAAACAAAAGCTACTTGTATACATGTAGCCGTGGTATTTCTGAAAGCGTTTCTTTGCAGCCCTGCTTTTAAATGAGCAGCTGCTGTTTTTTGGTTTAATTCTGAAGTCATGGACGTATTTTTTACAATTATTTCAGATTAATGTCTAAAGTACTTGAATCAGTTCTGGAACAACTAAGTGTGCCTTTGTGTAACCTATTCTGATGATTGAGTGATTTAGCTAGTGCCTATCATATAGCAGGCTGTGAAGGTTTGCTTTGATAGTGGGTTGATTGATTGATTGTTTGGTTGATTGATTGATTGACTTATTGATTGATTAATTGATGATTGATTGATTGATTGATTCAATGATGATATAGTTAGAGCCCATAACACAGCAGGCGATGAAGGCAGGTTTGATTGATTGATTGATAGGTTGATTGATTAATTGATTGACGATTGACTGATTGATTGATTGATGTTATAGCTAGAACTCATAACACAGCAGGCGATGAAGGCAGGATTCACTGGTGGTTTAGTGGTGGACTACCCTAACAGCACCAAGGCTAAAAAGTTTGTTAAATCTAAACTTAGTCTCACGTAAACCAGTAGATACAACACAGTTCATATTTGTAACCAGACAAATTCTAGTCTAACATCTTCTTCATGCTTGTGAGCATGTCAGTGATGGAGAGAGCACTGGATTTGAACCCTGCACCTACAGATTCATAGTCGAACAACTTATCAGTTATTGTATTTAAATCAATCAGTCATTGTATTAAGCTGTTCCCATGTCTATTCTCGTGCATCAATCAATCAGTCACTATATTTCAATCAGTCAATTGTTATAGAATGTTCCTATGTCTATTCTCGTGTATCAATCAATCAGTCATTGTATCAATCAATCAATCATGTTGTTCTAGAATGTTCATGGGGCTATTCTCATGCATCAATCAATAAATCATTATGTTGTTCTAGAATGTTCCTGTGTCTGTTCACTGGTGGTGCTCCACAGCAGTTACCTGCAGGTCTGGAATCCAGTGCTGCCGAGTCTGAGCAGAGCAGAAAACACGCCATCAACACTGCTACCAGGTATCTGAACAAATATTAACAATCAGAAAATATGCTATCAACACTGTTACCAGGTATCTGAACAAATACTAACAATCAGAAAACACGCCATCAACACTGCTACCAGGTATCTGAACAAATACTAGCAATCAGAAAACATTGGTTTGGTTGATTATAGGTTGAATGACTGTTTGACGTCATCTGCTGGTGAGGCAACTGACGTTAAATCTTTATTTACTCTCTGCTAGACCTATACACGTTACTTAATAAATTCCAATTTTACATATTTAGATATTCTTATGTGTTGTTTATTGACATTATAAGAAGCTTTTGTCTCTCGAACTAAAGTGATAACAGTTGTGAAACTATGTGTAATATAACTTTTATATTAATTATTAATAAAATGAATATGAATAAATATTATATATAAATATAATGATTCTGAAACTCTGTATATTAAAATTTTTGAAATTAAAATTATTGGTAAAAAGAATAGTAACACATTTTAACTTTTTAATTACTAATGTTTTAATAGCCATAGTATTTAAATAATTATATTATTCATGAGTTATTTATCTTCTATTAACTTAGGCTTTACTGTTTAGTTCTTAAGCGATTGATTGTTTGATTTATTGCTCTATTGATTGATTGATTAAAGAGAAAGAGTACAGCAGTTGAGATCTGGAAAATCAGCCAAGAAGAGTAAGGATTGGATAATGGAAAAGAAAGAAAGAAGACGTCGACAGGGAAAGTAAGTAGCGAAGATATTCGTCTAACTTCTCAACGGCATATGCAGTAATGTTTACCAGTGAAATCTCTATGATGTAAAATTTTTCATTTCGTGCTAAACGTTTGAGCACAGGGGACCAAGAGCTCTAATATCTACAGTCTAAATCAAAGCTTTCTCTCACACCATAGAGTTATGGCATTATTGCAGTAGTTGTGCCAGAAGAAGCCATTGCATTAGAAATGAATACTATGAAATGAAATATATAGAAATATAAAATATATAGAAATGAAATGGGTTACTACCCAGTGTTTGGACTCACAACACTGGGTTACGTATCTAGTGTTTAGTAAATCTAATTAGTTAGTTTAGTTTTCAGTTAGTAATTAGTTTTTGGTTTTCTGCTAATCTAAGCTGACCGGAGAAGTCGTAGACTTCCATCACAACCTAACATTGAAGTCACTGCTGGCAGTAGCGACAGGCAAATAAGAATAGAGAATTTAGAACTCTTGCCTTATATTTGATGGGTGAATACCTCTGACAAGTTCATCTGCTGTACTGACCAGGTGCGGCACCAGCGTATCTTGACGTTAGAAGCTACAGTATTATGGTATTACTCACTATACAAATATTATAGTTTTAGAGGCTATAGTATTTGGTCCACTTCCCTCGACTCTGATATCATGATTAGATTAGGAATTGGCGTGTTATATTATTGACGTACTGATTTCATATATAATTTTATTGTCTACTTTTATTCTACTGTTGAACACATTTTCATTGCAAGCTCTTGTGCTATGGCTAAATGCAACCTTTGTTCTGTTGTTTGTAGGGAGGTTCGGCCAGATACAAAATACACTGGGAGAAAGAGACCCGGGAAATTTTAATTTTCTGCTTTGTAATTAACTAATACCATTGTTATATAAAAGTTAAATTAACAATTGCCTGAGAAAATAGAGTAATGAACTGATCAGGGTGTGTTAGCAAAGATAAGTTAGAGATTTAGATGAATTACAGTTGTGAACATTTAGTATAGAGCTTAAGGTAGCAGTGTGCTACTTGTGATGAGTTTCACTGGTGTAGCGTAGATATACTAAGTGATTGCAATAGTTTAACTTATGTATTTGTTAATGCCTGTGTTAAGTGTAAGCCTATGTTTACATATTGCCGGATAAAGCTTACAAATATCGATTTAAAGTCCGTTTCCTAAACTTATCTGATCCCTTTTCTTGAGTTTATTAACTTATATACTCTGATGTTGAGTCGGTTCACTAAATTTGACTTTCAGTAAAATATTTAATTAGAGTTAGTCTCACTGTGATATAATATTGTCATGATATATTCAGAATTACCAACCTAGAGTTTATGCCTCTGCTAAAATTATACATGGACTTGGAATCAACAGTAGTTTGCAGTTATCAACTATAATTCTATGGGGAGTATGGCGGGAACCAGTGGCGAAGTCGGTAAGATACGCCTACTCGACCGCGGATCAGTAAGTAGGTTCAAATCCTGGGCTCGCCCGTCGCTGACATCGCTTTCGAGTTAGGAAACTGACGTTAACTTTAAATTACTTTTTAGCTTTTGACTTAAATTTGTTAAGTCCAATATGATAGAACTCACATATTAATAATTATTATTGAATTTTTTGTATTTGAGTTCTATCAATTAAGTTTCAATTGATAGAACTCAAAGAGGAGAGCAGTCATAAGGTAGAAAGAGTAGCACTGATGAAATTTTAAAGTAATTTTCTTCTACTAACTGCTCTTCTGCACTTATATCATCGCAAGCATATTGTATTAACGCTTTTCGGCGCCATAAACAACCGTTGCCATGGAAACGGTTTCTTTGTAAACTATACTCAGAGTCAATGTACGCTAATGAAAAATGGCGGCAGGGCGCAGAAGAAATTTCACCAATGATTAGTCAACACTGCTCGGCGTCGTACTGAAATTGTTTATTCTCTCTAAATCTCTTTGTTTCTTGCTCCGGTTGAACGGTATAATCATTAGCACACTTGCCTAACAGTACCGTTGGTTTAGGCTTAAACTTTAAATGCGACTTTGCCTACTAATCTTCGCTCATGTTCTTCTCGTTCAACTTTCTCTGGCAAGCTTAAGGCGTATCTTTTCCTACTATAGACATACTCTATCTATCCTGATCATTTTTTATCACCGGACCGGCATCGTTTAGGACCAAACTTCACTTCAGCATATTTCCTTTGCGGATTGGTTTGGGTGAATTGATTTGTAAAGATATGTGCTGTGGAGACGTCCCTGATATCATCCTTGGATGAGAAATCAGACGTTAAACCTTATCATTATTATTAATGTCGTTAATTAGAGATAAAAAGAGCGAAAGGTGATAATTTATCTATACATATTCCATCAGCCAGATGCTGGAGCAGTGTCAAGTTAGGCTGTCCAGCTGACTGCCGTGATATCTGAAATGCAGTTAAAGATAGACTAGACGGAAAGATAGAAGTTTATGATACAACTTGCACGTGTAGAATGCTCATATTAACGTGATATAGCTGACAGAACTGAGATTCTACTAGAGAGCTCGTGGTTTCGCAGGTATATGGATGTATTTTTAGTAGCTGCACGCTTCTGTTAATTAATGAAGCTGCTAGTATTGAATCATCCACCGACTAATGCAATTCTATTGACTCCAATTTCAATATCACACACATCTCTCGTGATGTCACATTGATTATAATGTGTTAATCAGTGTTGACATTGTCGCCTGGACCTACTCACTATTCACTGCCAGGCTATCTACACTAGTGATTTGGTAACTTCACACTCCAAATTATGACAATTTCATTCTCCAAAGTATGACAAGTTTAAATATCGATCAGGAATTTAATCTCCACGATAGCTTAGAATCAATAATTCTCCACAATCAATATTGATTTGGTTTCTAATTCATTCCCTGCTGAGGGAGGTGTGGTTTGTGATGCTGCACCGCTCCTGATAAGTAAATATATGAGGACTAGGGGTTCATTGCTATGATTTCTATCTCAGAAAATACAGTAAAGTGTAAGTTAGATAACTTAATCCGTTTGGCTTCTTTATCAGTCATAGAGTACTCAGTACGATATGCTTATTCTAATCTTCCCTTACAAACAACGTTCTGTTGGCTTAGTGCTAACGTCACGTAACTTTTGTTAATCCGGTCCATTAACTGCATTAGCTGTAGCAATCAATGAAAAGAAGTCTCTTGGCTTCAGAGTGACGTTCAATTCATTATAGATGCAGCAATTGTTTCTCATGAATAATGAATGTGAAATAAGTGATAGAAATAGATAATAGACTTAACGTTAATCACGTGATCAATCTATAATCACATGATGATTTGTCACTGATTCTCTCACAACACGAGCATATTTACCCGTCTGCAACAAATCTTCAAATTTTGGGTCCGTGGCAGATTTAAGTAACTTAATTCTATTCTATTAATATCTCACTCTTAGCGAACACATAGGATGAGGATGGCGAGGTATTTTATATTCAGTTCTGTATTCTACACATTTTTCATCAGTAACATACTTCGAGTTTGTCCTCTTCGTTTTCTTTACATCAGTTTCGCTGAGAGAGATATATCGAGAGATTGTAAAATTACTGATAAAGATATAGAGAGAGATTGGAACAGAACTGATATATATATATATATATATATATATATATATATATATATATATATATATATATAGAGAGAGAGAGAGAGAGAGAGAGAGAGAGATTGTAATATCACTGATAGAGATGTCTAAACCGGTTAGATGTTTCGCTGTAGACCTAATGATACAGTTAATAGCCGAAATTATGGCAGATTGGGGTACCAAATCTAATCTCTAAGTATCGTGGATTGCGATGGCAATAGACCCTGCAAGCCCAAAAGAACTATTTAACATAATAGTAATTGTAATACTACAGTATATGTTAATCTCTCCCTTAGTGCAGTGCCTACTGGCAGGTCCATGGTATATTACGACTTCACTCTTCTCTGTCCTCTTCCTCTTCATGTCCACATATGAGTGGGTCTGTAAATCATATAAAATACCTAATCTCGGCCTGCCTCTGCCTCTTTTTCCATCCATTCTACCTTCTATGACCTCCATTAATAGACTTTCCCCCCTTAAAATGTATCCTATCCAGCTCTTCTTTTATATGTTAGTAATATTGATATATCAACCGATGTATGTATTTTAGCCTTCTGGAGTGTCAATTTAATGTTGTTGTCTCAAATAATAATAATTATATATATATATATATATATAATTTCTGTCCATAATTAACCCTGCCCCCTCCCCTGATCCCCAAGACCCCCCGTCACTCACACCACCTATCCGTGCTGTGTCCACATTGGTCGGCTTGAGCAAGGCTATTCCAGGGGATGATTTACAGAAATACACGACTCTATTAAATTTTCACCTCATTACTCCGTTCAACTCACATCTACAACTCACATCTCTTCTCATATACAGCAAGCCGCTTTACTGATCTCTTATTATTATTATGGTTGAACTTTCTGTGTGAATGCACATATGTTTGTCAGAATTGTATGATGTGATGAATAAATAAATAAATAAATAATCAGCTCCGGATTAACTAATCCAGATAAAAATATCAACATATCGAGGACTAGCTAAAGAAACTTGCTTATTGGCTTATCGTCAAAATTCTAAAATATAGCTTTGATCTGCACAGACTGTTTTGATGTAATGTTCTATTTCTTGAGGCCTTTCCACATATCTATTTATCTCTTTTGATAAAGAGCAACGTTGTCTAGAATATACTGAAGGTGGTTAGCAATGTGCATAGGTGAGATTTCGTGTTATGGCTCTGCTAAAACAGTGCAACATGAGTCGTGATAAATCTGATACAATCCATAAAGCCATAAAGTCATAAACATAATCATGGATGCAATGGATCAATTCAGTAGACATTTCCATCTACCGAATGAATGCAAGGCGAATCACTCTAAATTCTGTATCCCTGTTCGCTACCCTCTTTGTTTACCAATTGTATTTAAAAAGCTGGTAGAGCTATGTTATCGTCAGTTTCCTCCCTCCAAAATGATTTCAGTGATGGCGAGCCCAGCATTTGAACCCCGTACATACTGATCCGCGGTCGAGTATCTTACCGACATCGCCACTGGCTCTGGCTATATCAGTCTTTTTGTATTACAATGTATTTTTGTATTACAATGTCGGTATCATTGTATTACAATGCAAAGTGGAATACCTGGACTTCTAGTTCAGTTCATGAGGCGCGCTTCCAGATTTGTTACGAGTTCTTTATACGTTGCACTTGTATGTTTTATGTCCAGCCGAAGCTCTCTCTTGCGTAAGAACTTATATTTGAGGAGTTTGCTGTTAGTCTCCCCTAATGGTGATTGCTCCCAGAATTTATAGCTACTTTGAAGCCAATTGTATTGCTGGCAGCGCAATTCTCGGAATTTTTAATAATTATTATTGCCAAAATTGTAATTAAAAATAATTTTATATGCAATTTCTCTTTTGCTCAATAGAGGTAGGTCAGAGGGACGCTTCTCTCTTCTCTCTCTCTCTCTCTCTCTCTTAGTATACTACCTACTGGCAGGTCCATGGCATATAATGCTTCCACTATTCTCTGTTTTCCGCTTTCCTCTTCATGTCCACACACAAGTGGATCTTTAAATCATCCAACATACCTAATTTGGATAGGAACTTCATTATAAGAACCTGATACGAAGACTATAATTATGTTCTTAATTTTGACTACATGTTTATGTTGCTTTCTGAACTGAACTTTCTATTTGATTTTTATTTTCGTCCGTCTGAAGCCAGTGGCGACGTCGATAAGATACTCGACCGCGGATCACTATGTGCGGGGTTCAAATCCTGGAATAGCCCGTCACAGACATCGCTTTCGAGTGAGGAAACTGACGTAAATCTTAGCTTTTTAGTTTTTAGCTTTTTAGTGTTCTACTTCAGTGCACTGCCAAGTGGCAGGTTCAAGGCACATATTCATACTCAAAGTCTGCTTTCTCGCTAAATAAGAGCACTTCTTAGATCAACAAGGCAATCCCTTCACAAAGTCCTTGCCTTATCCATACCTTATGTAGCCTATAGCTTGGGAAAAGCATGGCTTCTGAGGTGGTTTCCCGTTACCTTCCTCAGTTAGATGAATTAATTACCACTAAATCCTAGAGAAAAATATTTCATGCTGAGGTGGGTCCCCTCTAGCCATCATCAGCTTCTGCCTTAGTCGCCTCTTACGTACACGCAGAAAATTGTTTGCGGTTGCCCTATTCTGCAGTGGTCCAACCACACCCGAGCACAACACCGGGAATATTATTAAGTTTCCTGACTCACCTGCACTATTTGTTCCAGCCAGCCACTGAGCCACTCTATTATCTAATCACGGACAGGTTCTCTTATCAAGCGGAACGATTGACTCGCTGCTAAACGCTTTCACATTCTGCAACAATCAGCTCGTGTTGCTCGTAAACACACCTGGAAAATCTCCGTTATTGATACAGCGCAACGATGTAAACAACAACCAAGCGCAGAAGCTGCAAGGCTGTAGCCAAAAACTGTCTCTACATCCCTGGATGAGGAAACGGCCGTTAAACCTTTATTATTATTATCATTACATCATAAAAACATTCAAAAAGGAATCTGAATTGTAAGAAGGGAAAATAAATGCATAGTTATCTCACTTGACGTACGTATTTACCATCATTTCTAGGCAATTATTTCTTGGTCCGATTGGAAAGAATGGAATAATAAATCAGACACAGGAAACAGCTGGGATTCAAAGAGGTGACTAGAGCCGATACAATGCAGTCAATATTAACAATTATAGTATGGAGGTTTTGGGATGTGATAGCAGGAATCCTGCAACTTTGTAGGACGTGTGGTCATTGGAAACCAGGCTATTCATAAACCTTCTACCACCTTAAGATTACACATCAAGGATAAGACTTAATGTGATTTTAACGATAGATTTAAGTGACTGATGAGGGAATGATGGTTTGATTTCTGTGGTTTATCTACTCTGTCATACTGGTGAACTAAACCCATAAACAAAAACGAAAACCCATAAATACAATACCTTAATACAACCCGTAAATACCTTCTCGTATTTCATTAAAATATCGAGCACTATGAATGAAGCCTCTGTAGAATCTTTAGATTTTCAGTATAGAAGTATATATGAACATGTATCATTACCACTTGTGACACTAGTAAGCTATATTCAGATAACTAGGCCACAGTTCTAAACCTTTTCATTCACAACTTTGCATAAGAAAGGTCAGACATGACAAAGGGGGTTGTCTATCTATTTTAGCTCAATTCGTGAAAGTAAGCATAGTTTCGTTCCAAGTTACCGCACTATGTAGCGTTCAAGCTAGCTGACAATGTAGCATGCTTGTTTTGACTATGTAGCATGCTAGTTCTGACTACGTAGCATGCTAGTTCTGACTACGTAGCATGCTAGTTCTGACTATGTAGCATGCTAGTTCTGACTATGTAGCATGCTAGTTCTGACTATGTAGCATGCTAGTTCTGACTATGTAGCATGCTAGTTCTGACTATGTAGCATGCTAGTTCTGACTACGTAGCATGCTAGTTCTGACTATGTAGCATGCTAATTCTGACTACGTAGCATGCTAGTTCTGACTACGTAGCATGTTAGTTCTGACTACGTAGCATGTTAGTTCTGACTATGTAACATGCTAGTTCTGACTATGTAGCATGCTAGTTCTGACTATGTAGCATGCTAGTTCTGACTATGTAGCATGCTAGTTCTGATTATGCACAGTAGCAAAATCGAACAGAAAAGTTTATGCTGGTACAGCAACAGGTGACTCTAAATCATAACAAGGGCCGAATTACCAGAAAAGTTAATAGTGAAAAATGGGAATATGCAACAGCTGCAGTTTGAATCAGCTACAATATGAATCAGCTGCAATATGCAGCAGCTGTAAAATGCAACAGCTGTAATATGCAACAGCTGTAATATGCAACAGCTGTAATATGCAACAGCTGTATTTTGCAACAGCTGTAATATGCAACAGCTGTATTTTGCAACGGCCACAATATGAATCAGCTGCAATATGCAGCTGCAATATGCAGCAGCTGCAATATGCAACAGCTACAATATAAATCAGTTGCAATATGCCACAGCTGCAGTGTGCAATATGTGCAATATGCAGCATTTACAATATGTAACAGCTGCAGTATGCCATAGTTGACATATAAACATGGCGCAGTACTGTCTCTTAGCCTTGTGACTTCATGGAATAAGTTCTTCTTTCTGTGATGATGAGCTTTGACTGTGCAGCAGGTTAGAAAATTGCTAGAAAATAATGTAGATAAACATCTAAGCACGCTGAGACACTAAAATAAACACTAAACAAATACAGTAAATATACTATTGTATTATTCAATTAACCTAAAAGCAGAACTCACATAGAGAGTATGTGTGTGTGAGAGAGAGAGAGAGAGAGAGAGAGATAGAGATCGAGAGAGAGAGAGAGAGAGAGGGATAAATAGGTGGGGAATGACAGAGATGTACAGAATATAGTTCTAGATATCGTCATATAATGTACATAGGTTATATGTAGGCTGCTACATTATGACAATCGCGATATTGAGATAAGACATTTTTATTTGAATTTTCTTTGTTTCGTTCGTAAATTGTTCACAGTTTTTGAATCTCATTAAAAATCTTTCCTTTCCTAATTGGATTGGCTATTTTTATTTGTTTCTATCGCTTTCTTTCTCTCTCTTCTCCTCTTCTCTCACAAATTCTCTATCGCTCTCACTCTGTCTATAGTTTTTACTGTTCCTGGCTTTCTTTGGTTCTACCTCTATATTTCTCATCGCTACACTATCACTCTCTCTCTCTCTCTCTCCGTCTTCTCTCTCACACTCTCTCTATCTCTGACTGTCTCTGTCTCTCTGTCTGTCAGGCTATCCGTCTGTCTCTCTGTCTCTGTCTGTCGGTCTCTGTCTGTATGACCGCCTGTCTTTCTGTCTCTCTCTTGCTGTCTCTCTCTGTCTCTCTCTCTTACTCCTCTCGCTCTCTCTTCTTTCGCTTCCCATGACTCCACAATTATCTGACCTGTGGTATACAGCTATAGCACCGTCATCTCACCTCGTACAACGTTCCTATACAACACACGCTCATCTCTTGATAAAATACTTCATAATGCATACATACTGCATCTTACACATACATATACGTACAGCCACGTATACACACGAACGTATGACCATATCCATGCAGAGATTCAGACTTAGTACACGCACACATTCAAATGTGCATACATGCACAATTACTCCTTCTTACGTTTAAATGAACAGAAAAATTCCATGCACATAAGTGGTACCCACACGTACAATGTTCCATTGGGTGCGTGCGCAGTTGTATGCATATGCAAAACATACATGCATGCCCGTCATATCTGGCTTGTATGCTTAAGGCATAGAGCCCGTGGCTTAGGTAAGAATAGAATGGGCCTGAGAGGAGATAGAGAAAGGTTTTGATCCCATTTAACTATTGTAAAAAATAGTTTTAAATTTATTTAAATAAAAATTACATAATTTTCTAATTTATTTTCTATCACACCAAAAGTCAAGTAATTCAGTGAAGTCCCCGCTTTGGTCCTAGTTAAATAAACTCTTTGTGGGATTAATAATAGTCCAATGTAAACAGTGGCGTAGGCATTTACTCAGTGTCATCGTAGCATAGAATAAAAAACTTATTATATATTTTTCCATTTCCGTTTTTTTTCTTTTATCAATTTCATCACGTAACATAAATGGTGAAATAAGATGATATTCGGTCCAGTATGTGAATGTCTTCCCCTTCAAATAATTATCCTGTTAACGCCGCAGAAATTTTACCACTGAAAGTGAATCAAAAAAGTCATAAATGCATACTGGATTTACCCTTAATACCCTGGCCATTTACAAGCGTGCTAGGCGAAAGAATCAGAAAGTTGACTTATTTCGTTTATAGGTACATAGACACATAGTATAGGCACACATGCACATAGATCTCAATGTCATTCAATTACTTTAGAACCTAAGAAGTCGTATGAGCTTGTACGCGGTTATTTGAATTATTTTAAAAACGGACTATTTCAACTGATAACAATTTTGCATTCGGTAGAAATGTTAGTAAAAATATCGCGAACTCTATTAAATATCTTAATTTTAAAATAATTATTACATAAACAAAGTAAAATAAAATAAAAATTAAGTGATAAAATAATTACAATAGCATATGTAAATATAATAAATAAAAAAATAAATTATCCATATACATGTATATGCTATACTAATCTTGCTACAATAAATGTATTAAACTATTTTTTAATATAAACCTTGCAGCAGCTTAACCATCGCGCTGCTAGAAACCGGATAGCCTAGTTTTGATACTCTACTTTCTAATTGCAGATTAAAGTTTAGAATGTGTTTGCTATATAATACTAATATGCTAGTTAGGTGCTTTGATGTTCTGAGCTTATTGTAGGGTTATATGCCTAATTCTATAAGTTATTGACTTGAGTTCAATTTATGCACAGCCTATTTGCTTTTCTGTAATGTAGCCTGTAGCTTGGTAATAATATAGCTTCTGAGGTGGTTTCCCGCTGCCTTCCTCAGTTCTATAATAGACTAACTACCATTTAGTCTTGGGGAAAAAGTTCATGATTAGGTGGATCCCCTTTGCATTCCTCAGCTCCTGTCTTAGTCGCATCTTACTTACACGGCAGCTTGTTTGCGGTTGCAGTATTCTGCAGTGGTCTTAACCACACCGGGCTAAACACGGGGTTATTTTACAATTATATGAATAACATTAGAATATTAATGTTTAATTAATAATTTAGTATTAACAGGTAACTTTTCAGAGATTCTAAAGCTAAAAATGCTTATATAATGCACACAGATATTCTGCAGATATACATGTAGATTGTAGTGGGATGTATCGTTCTCTTTAGACATTGCTTTCAGATTGCTTTGGTGAATCGATGTATAGTGACACGTGATGTGGGGACGTTCCTGACATCATCCTTATATGGAGGGACGGACGTTAAACCTTTATTGTTATTATTCTTAAAAAGTATTAAAGTGACACATTCAGCCCATCCCAAGTCAAGTTGATTCACTGTACATGTCGGATACTTGCTCATATTTGTAAAGATGTCGTTTTGTGAAGTTGCTAATTTCATCAAGCGCTAAGTTGATAAATATTACGCATGTTGATTTGTCGTTATCTACTGACCTTTTCGCTCCATGGGAACGTTTAGCTTTTGACATTATATCTTGGCCTATTCACTTCAGGAACACAGTGTTGATTGCAGGTTAAACTCTGACGACTGGAAACAGCATACACCAACACTAGTGCAACACTAACTCAGCACTAGTCCAACACTAGTCCAACACTAGTCCAACACTAGCCCACCACTGTTTAGATATGGTAGCACTGTTGTGATATGGTAGCACTGTTGAGATATGTTAGCACTGTTGAGATATGGTAACACTGTTGAGACAGGATAATCTATTCTCATTTATGTATCTGATAGAAAGTTGAACTATCTGTACTTAGAGGTGAAGTCTCTCAATTTGTTCTCTGAGGGGTCAACAAATAGAACAAGGTAACTTGAACAGCTTCAGTAGCAGCTGGTTAGTTGTTAAAAACCGACGAACTCCGCCAAATTAAGTAAATTAAATAAATAAATAAATAAATAAACTAAGTAAATTAAGAGGTAAATTACAGCAAAACATTGAGTCATTGTTTGAAAGGTTACATTTAATTAACACTTCTATAATATATTTTTACTCAACTAAAGATAAAACTTAATTAATTAAAAGTAAACCTTAAATGATGCACCTTATTAAATTAATTTAAACTCACATTTGAAGATGTCAATTATTTAAGTATTTAGCTTGCATAATTTTTCCTGCCATGTTGCGTAGTCTTCTAAATTCTATACTACCACATCCATTAGGGATAAAACTGTTAATGATTGAATCAAGGCATTTGATAATGATGATTTAATCAAGGCAGCTTATGTTGATTGAATCAAGGCATCTGATGTTGATTGAATCAAGGCAGTTAGGATCAGTAGAGCGAGAAAGTGCCTGTCCAAGATGTTTCGTCGCTGATAATGATAGGAAAGCCCAAATTTAAATGGGCTACAGACTCTAGATTCTGTTTTAGTTAGTTTAAAAAAGCTAATGCTAACGTCAGTTTCCTCACTCGAAAGCGATGACAGTGACGGGCGAGCCCAAGATTTGAACCCAGCACCTACTGATCCTCGGTCGAATATCTTACCGACATGACCACTGGCTCCAACCAGTGAGGGGGCAGTTAAGCACTGCCCCCTCACTATTGATGGCACCAATGAGACAATAAGTTTGTTCAGATCAGGCCCTGGAGGGATATACATGTATGTATATTCACATTAGCTGCAATACTTGATTAAAACATTCATTAAATAATAAAAAGTAATTACGAATAATACGCAAATGAATAAAATTAGCTAAAAATTATAAAGCAACTCAAATAAAAGTACCTGGCATGTCTAGCGCATGGAGCGGACCTGAAAAATTGTTTAAACTTTAAAGCCATCGTTTGGCTCTAGTGTTATATAATCACCTTATCGTAATCCTATGTAAAATGGCTACGAACAATAAAGATTACATTTAATAAGATAAATCTTATCACGGAGCCTCGATTATATAATTAGGCAGGTGGAAAATTCCTCAAATTCTTACTCCACTGCCATTTACATAAGGTAGGCTAAAGTTAAACATGGGTCAGAGTACATGTCTTGTATACCCTACCATATTGGTATATCAATTAAATGCGATACGTTGTTTATTCCAATGGCAGATATATATATAGCTTAATCTCACGGAACCTGCATACATTGAATAGCAATTAATTGTATAAATAGTAGCAGAGGTATTTGCTTGACTGGTGATAGGCCATTTCGACATTCAAGTGTTGTTAAATTAGATTTGTAAAATCTAAGCTTAAAAGTAGTTAAATATTTTAGTTAAGTTTAACAAATAATTTTACACCTTTATCCTACTAAAATACTAAATATTAGCTGGATTTTCTTAGTTTAACGTTAGTTTAAACTTTACTTAGTTAATTTTTTCCTATCACTGGTTTTATATACGTAACTTATGAATGAGAGATAGGGAAAATAACGAGAACATGACAGATAGACCGACAAAAAGGCAGACAGAGAGAATTGTTTCTTAACAGACTAAGATAATGAAAAACTGACATAGAAAGACAATCAGACAGATGGAGACATTCAAACAATATCTAAATATTCAAATAGCTTTCAATTGTAAATTTGGCTTCGAACATTACAATGCGATCGTATCAGTTTTATGCGGCACTTTGTGCGGCACATGACTCCTCTTTGTGCTCAACTAGCACCAGAAGGGTAACAATAGCTCAGCGCATTTTTGTTCGTGTAACCTCATACCTGAATAACTTTTTGTAGGAATAACTTAGAGAGCTGTCATCTGAACATTTTCTATATGCGTTTACGTGACAACTTAATGTAGCGAAAGGATCTAAAGAGATGACAGTGTCACGTGTATTTATGTGTTCATAATAGAGCCTTAGGTTTGACGTGCATTTCATTCTGTGTCCGCAATCGTCTATATATACTGGCTGTAGTGTATAGCGTATAAGAGCAGCTTGCTAAGGGCTGCAACTTGCCAACTGTCACAAATTGTATATCATATAGGTAGTTAACGACGAGTCGAAACTGCTAGAAAATAAACCGTCAAATCAATTTCAGAGAATCGATGTAAAAAGGTGTCATGGATTTCAATGTTTAGGGTGCGACTTGTGCAGTGGAATTCCAAATAGCTTTGACTCCGGTTAATTCCGGTTTTATTGGTATATTATTAAACTCTGTGGGATGCTATTTGGGCCAATGAAATGCACTTTCAGCTAGGCTATGGTTCTAGAATGTCAATTGTGTAGAAATAGATTTTATTAATTGGCAGTAGCTGTTGCGGCTAAAGCGTAGTATTGAAAATGCCCCATGTAGATATGTCCGTTTTGAACACACGGTGGTCAGTAGCGGTTGAATAGTGGATACGCAGTTGAATGGTAAGCCGGTTCTGTTAAATCAATTTAGAATAATATGTAAAATGTTTCAGATTTATCAAGATAAATGTGATAAATGATGATTCTTAATAGCGGATCGTACTTAGATAAAGGATAAGTTTAACGTCTGTTTCTTATCACAGATGACACTATCAGAGGCAACCTAGCCGGGACTAAAGTTTATTAGGTCTTTCAATGGTAGCAAACGCTAGGTTCCTTCTAATTCAGATTGCACTACCTATTTGTAGGTCCTAGCATTTTCAATTTTGATATTGATACAATCTTTCAATTTTCTATTTGTACTGATTTTCTATTCGTATTTAAATAGGAGTAAGTTAAGAGATGCTGATGTTAAGATGTTAAGTGCAGGCTTGGCCAGTTCACACATAAACTTGAGAATAGACTTGCGGTTAATTGTACATTATGCTGGAAAGTGGCCACTGACATACAATAGAGGAATATAACTCATATTTTTATATATTTGAATTCTCGATACGTAATCGAATCATCGATAAATTACTGGACCAAAGTTTACATTGAGTGATTTAGTTGATATTTGACCTCGTCGTGCTCTTATTATTAGTTTAATTCACAGAGTGTGTGTGATAATTCACTTGATGACTTACTAACGTTACATGTAATTTTCTTTGGTTAAATTGCGGTACATAGTTACCCACTATCAAGTTCGCAGCTCGCTAAAGCTGGTATTAAATTAAATTTACTACTAGTTTTACACTAAATTTCAGTTAAACCTCAGCTAATTTATATGTTCTGTCATTGTCGCCTTGTGACGTCATCATAGGTGGTGTTAAAATCAACAAAGTGAGATTTATGTGTATAAAGCTGCAGCAATAAGTATACAAAAAGAATTCAAAGTTTTCTCTTAAAATAATGTGAGTGATCAAGAAAAGTTAGGAGTAGCTAATGCATCAAAGATATCTGCAAATCAGGTCAAAGATATTGATGTGAACAGAAATATTGAAGCAAGAACTAGTAAGCATAGTTCTGTGACAAGACGAGTGAATTCAGGGAATATATGATCTTCAGTTACGTTTATCCTCCTCTTTTAGCCCTACATCTGAGAATATCGCGTTGTGTCCGGGCCGCTTCATAATTGAACAACCCTAAGCTGCTTGAGTCATAGGATCAGTAGGTGCGGGGTTCAAATCCTGGGCTCGCCCGTCATTGACATAGCTTTCGAGTGAGGAAACTGGCGTTAGCCTTAGCTTTAGCTTTTTTAGGAGCAGTTTGTTTATCGATGGAGTGCTCTTTATGGAGAGAGGCAGCAGTTTGTGAATAGGAATGAGTACATTGGACCTGCCGTTTGATGGAGTAACAGAGAGAGAGACAGATAATTGACGAACGATTAGACAACATATGTAGATCGAGACTCTGGTATTTAACCGTTCACTCGGTCCAAATAAATATATTATATTATTTTAACCTCTAATCTATTTGATTAGCATAAAATCGTTCTTAACAAGGGCCTATAGTTCATCGCAGGCTCGTGTCATTCTACTAGAACATAACTTTTAATTTCTGCAAAACTCCCTGTTGTTTGATATGCAGTCGTCTAAATACAGTGTTACCATTTTAGTTCACTGACGGCGTCAGTTCTCAGTGACTTTAACAATGCGTCGACTCTCCTCCTAATCCTTTCTAAACTTAGAAAACGTTGTTGGTTTGCCATGAAAAATCTGAAGAACTAATCTTTGCGAAGCAGAACTATTCAGCAATGTGTGCTTTAACGGTGAAACTTTGTTTTTGTACTTAGCAAAGTTGACTTTAGTATTTCCGGTGCTTTTGACTCGCCTGCTTCTGCAGAATGACTTGTCTGTTGTGTTTATCTTGTGACATTGACGATAGAGCAAGCACCCGGTCGCAATTGTGATTAAGTGATTGATTTTTAATGATTAATGGATAGACTGCATTACTGAAAACACCCAGCATGAAAGGCCAACGTCCTAGATGACATCTGATAAAAGTTAGAAGCCCATTTCATTGTTTTATTCATCTTGGTATTTGATGGCTGGAGATTATCGAGACTGACAGATTGGTTCATGGATTGATTGTCATTTTGGCTGATTGATTAACTGATAAATTGACTAATTAGATGATTGCTTGATTGAATAATCGATTGATCGACCGCTAAACGATCGAGCTATAGAGATCGAATCGTTGGTGTGCTTATTTTGATATCCTCAGTCATATTTTATAGGTGTTTTGATTTAGTTATTGAGGTAAAATGTTTTGATTGAGGTATTAAGGCATTTGATGATATATCATGCATAATGTGTTGGTACTGCTTTTGGTATATCGGTATCGTTCTTTTTATAGTGAAGAAACCAAATTAAATCGTTAATCTAAGTAATGGGTTTGTTTTAACCCGGTCGTGTTAAACAAGGGGTATCCCTCCCCTGCTTGGAGGAAGAAAAGTGGATTGAAGACATTTGATAACGGAAGGGTTATGGATAGGAAGAAAAGTGGATTGACGACGCTAGACGACAGTGGGATTGTGGATAGGCGTGAATTGATGTATTTCAGCGGACTCATTATGTAATTGTTGTGCACTTCGATAGTTTTGCGTAAAATTTGTTGATCGATTGACTCGGATTGAAATCAAAAAGACACTTTCACTAATTCCGTTAATTATAGTTTTGATGATCATCTCAATAATCAATCTATCGGCCAATCTTTAAATCAATCTATTAGCCAATCTTTAAATCAATCTATCAGCCAATCTTTAAATCAAACTATCAGCCAATCTTTAAATCAATCTATCAGCCAATATTTAAATCAATCTATCAGCCAATCTTTAAATCAATCTATCAGCCAATCTTTAAAGCAATCAATCAGTCAGTCTTCCATTAGCCTTTTGAGCAATTTTTATTGCAAGTAATTTTTCTTTAGTATTTTTATTTTTTCCTTTTCTATTTTATTTTTTAATTTCTTTCTTTAATTTTCTACAGTATTTTTATATATTCTGATAAACGATCAATTACCACGCCACTAGTCTTCCACAAAAATCTAAGAGACAAATAAAGATCTACAATAGCATGAGTTCTCCTGAATGAGCGAGTTATTCAGAAAATTCTTATCAGTTTATTTTAGTCTGAAGCTATTTAAAGTACCGACTTAGGTTGATGTAAATCGGCTACTTTTAAGACTAACAGTTTGCTCTATTGTTTAAATATCTATAAATAATCGTTTACATAAAGTCTCTTTCAGGCCTGCCTTCTATAGGCCTATGAGTTATAGACATAAGGTGTTAAAATGTGATGTTTCGAGCGTAAATCCAAATACCTGAGGGTCTTAGCTTGATTAGGATAACGCTGTAAAATGTTCGAGTTTTATGAAAGGGCATATAATTTCGACGAGAATGAGATTGTGTCAACAAATGTAACTTTAATTGGGCTTTGGGATTGAATATGGTATACATTGATTTACGAGCATTTATTACTGCTATAAATAATCTAAATACGAGTCTATTTTGATCAGACAAATAGCATATATGTGTGAATTTATCCGTTTTTGTTTCTTTCGTAATACTCTGGATTTGAAATTGATGCTTGAAAAAAATCCGAGTCACTTTACATAATCAACTCTTGCAAAAAGAATTTAACTTCATAGTAAACGCACAGGTCCGTAATAGGTTATCCCACTAAAGGATCGAAATCAAATAAATAAAAATGGTAGAAATGTTTAAATTAAATGAAGATATTAAATTGAAAATGTCACTAAATCTCAAACCATGAGACTGAGAAGCGGTTTCACCACGCATTAATTTTACATTTAAATACTATACTATTACAACAATAATTTTACATTTATATGATTGATTTTATTGTTTTCAATATTGATAAGTAGTATATTACCTTTCAACTTTCATATTAATGGTATGAAGATATATTTTTAATTTTTTAGTTATTTATCATTTAAATATTTGCATAGAGCTGCACAGTAAAGCACCGAAGTACTACAGTGCAAAAGATAGCATGCGAAAATACTGATACATTTTAAACGTCTAAAAGTCCGACCATTTATTTTATAGTATCTGATTTAATTCCTAAGCCATACAATCCCGCATATTATGTTACCTGACAACATTCGTTGATTAAGTTGTTAACAAATACCAGGATTCTATTTGGAAATTTCTATTAATAGGTGACCTCTACACGACAACGTCGGGTCATGGTCTGGTGTCAGTGTCTGAATTCGATTGTAATGAAGGAAATTTCCAAATAAAAACAGAAGTTACAGGGAAGTGAAGCGAATCCCGGCGTACTGCGTAACCTAGTTAATGTGCTTAATACTTATTCTATTAATTACTTAGTAATTTAAGGTTCTATTATTATGACAACTATGATTTTTTATTTATTATTGATCGTTTAAGACAACTCTAAAGCAGCTAATTAATTAGTAATTAAAATGCTATTATTATTACAATTATGATTATTTGCTTATTATTGACTGTTTGAGCCAATGCACATCTTGTTATGTTGGGTCCTCTAAACTCAGGTACCAGACTGAAAACTCTCAGCGGTTGATTTTCATGGGCGACTAACGTAGATATAAGAAAGAGCAACAACAAATATGACTGCAAGTTCTGACTACAGACTTACCGTAATTAGATGACGTAACGATGATATAATTTAACTTCTTGATTTCAGTTCCATTTGTTGAAACAATCCCGAAAAATCCCCATGGTTTTAATTTTCGGTACTGGACATATTATGTAATATATTGCAAACCCAAAACTGTAAAACCAAAAACTGTAAAACCAAAAACTCTAAAACTCAAAACTCTAAAACCCAAAACTCTAAAACCCAAAACTCTAAAACCCAAAACTCTAAAACCAAAAACTCTAAAACCAAAAACTCTAAAACCAAAAACTCTAAAATCCAAAACTCTAAAACCCATCACTAATCGGGAAAATGAATATCAAATGCGCACATCGTTATCTTAACATGAGAAAAGTGGAAGCAGCTGAGTGAATAGCAGCAGCTGAGCGAATAGCAGCAGCTGAGCGAATAGCAGCAGCTGAGCGAGTAGCAGCAGCTGAGCGAATAGCAGCAGCAACTAAGCGAATAGCAGCAGATAAGCTAATAGCAGCAGCTGAGCGAATAGCAGCAGCTGAGCGAATAGCAGCAGCTGCGCGAATAGCAGCAGCTGAGCGAATAGCAGCAGCAGCTGAGCGAATAGCAACAGCTGAGTGAAAAGCAGCAGCTGAGCGAGTAGCAGTGTTGTCATGGACGACTAACTCTCATTCAGTCAGTGAGCTCTGCTTAGTTTCACTGTTACACGGTGCTTGTGTCGAACTACAGACAAAAACTGAATCGTGCGCTGTCTATGTTGAGTTAAAGTCAGTTCCTAGCATTTCATATTAATTGTACGTTAGTTTCTAACATTGGATATGATTTTTCGAGAATATTATGAATATATAAAAGTATTGAACTTTACTGTTAATAAGCTCAATAAGCTAAATGAACCTAGACAATTTACTAAAAATTTGACTGACTTTTAGGTAATATAACGCCTCCACTCTTCTCTCTCTTCCGCTTTCCTCTTCATGTCCACATATGAGTGTATCTTTAAATCAGTTTTGTGGGTATTTATTTTTTGATAATAAAGGCGACTAAAAGAATCTCTGTGTATAGCTGGCTAGTTTTAACTTGGACGCTCTGACATATTCCTCGAGGATTAATAAACCTATTCTAATTATAGGGATTTTAATCATCTACAAGTCTGTCTTCTATAATGGATAAGTAGCATAACGGATAACTCTAGATAGTAACACATGTCGTTTAATTTTACTCTTATTTTATGTCGTTTAATAGTTAACGTTCTTATTTTAGTGTCGATTCAAGTAAGTTAGAATGCTATGCTTCAGTTCAACGACTCCTCTCCAAACAATCTACCTAGGTACTGTAGCTGTGTGTAATGTGCGTTTAAACCGCATTTAGTTTCAGTATCTGGAATGCTGGTCCTGACGATGGAAAAGAAAGCACAAAGATCGTAATGTAAAATTATTTGATTTTATTGACATAGGCCACAATGTAGACCAAATCCTCTCTTCAAAAATCCATTTTCATGAATAGCTATCAGATGATTAGATATCCGATGATTAGGTATCGGTTGATTAGATATCGGGTGATTAGATATCTGATGATTATACACGATTTGATGTCGAATGTCAGTTTACCTGCATTTTATATAGTCCATTTGAATATTTTTTAATTTCAGATGTTCTGCTATCTATAGTTAATATAATTAATGAGTTTTCTGAACTTATTCATCGTCTAAATGAATGCAGACTTGGCGATTTATCTAATGCAGTATCTTGATGGTGAAGTTAACATTATGGTTCTCGCTGTCTCACTGGAAAAATGAAAAGACGTTATTTAATTGAGCCTTGTACTAGATTTTAGATTTCCAACAAAGTAATGTAATTATGTTATATCGATCTATTTTTGGAAAACTGTGAATTGCGTAGTTTATAATGAAGTCAAGAACGAAACACAAACTAAATTATGGCGTCGTTTATCGCACAGTGAATTTGGTGTGGTAAGTAACGTTTTTGCTTTTCGATTAACGGATACTGGGTCAAATACCAGTCGCGCTGGGATAATTCTAAGCTAACAAACGAACTATTCAGCAGATATCTTAAAAATTCACGCTAATCTTATCGCTTGATTGACTGAACAAATTAGCATATATAATGGAATCTTTGTCTTGGATATTGCAGGGTTGGAATTAAAGAGAGAAGATTAGTAAGTCGTATTTCACTGGCTGCTTGTCAATGATTTTAGTCATGCCTGTATCAGAATTCTAACATTGACAGAGTGGATACAGAACTCGCTTTGAGATAAATAAGTTTCCGCCTTGTCTAATTGAATTGGACTTGAAGTATATAACATTAAGAAATGACTGACATATTGTTGGCCGGAGTTTTAGATTCAATTCGGACAGAGAACGAAACATGTGACGACATTTTTGACCAATCAGATCCTTTCTTACATAGAGACTCAGTGACGTCACTAAATGGGGCGGCGCTTACAAATATCAGCGGCCAGCAGAACTGGACGAGTTGTCACATGTTCGCTTTCTACCTCAACACCCTAGTTATTGGATCACTCTGTCTCATCGGGTTGATTGGAAACACTCTGTCCATTGTAGTCCTGCAGAAAGATAAGCATAATGAAGTGGCCACTTTTCAACTTCAGGTAAGAATCTTATAATGTACATTTAGTAGTAAAATATTTAAATGCATTAATTCATCTGGTGAAAGTGAAGTCGGTAAGACACCGAACCGCTGATCAGTATGTGCGGGGTTCAAATCCTGGGCTCTCCCGTCACTGACATCGCTTGAGGAAACTGACGTTAACATTAGCTTTACCAGCTTTATCGTCAATGCCGTTTTCTTTGTGTACCGGACAGTGTATTAGATTCCTTACTAATAACTATGCAGCTCTGATCATAAGCCTACATGGAAGAGTTTTAATATGACGGGGGGGGGGGGGTGTATTTCCTCTCGCTAAATGTAGGGGTCATGCTCGATTGACAATGTGGAAACCCAAACCACTCTGAATGTCATCCACTGTTGTTTGTTATGTAACCATTAATTGGCTATTTGCCATCTCCTTTATACTTAACTTAATTATACTGGTTCAGGAAGTCGTAAAGTTATGTTATTTGTTTTGTTACTTATTTATAACCTTATAAACACTTTTCTAGTGTTATATCCGGCGGCAAAAGAATAGACCAACCGTTAACTGCACGTGTTGTAAAAGGCGATTAAACAAGAACTGAGGAAGTCAAGAGAAAACCACCTCAGACGACATATTTTTCCCAAGCTATTGACTACATTTTATAGTCTTTTGTGAAACGATGAACTTGTTATCTCTGGAGTGCTCTTTATGAAGTGTGAAAGCAGACTTTAAGTATTAATATGTACCATGGACCTGCCACGAGAGAGAGAGAAAGATATATAAATATATATATATATATATATATATATATATATATATATATACAGGGTGAGTAAAAAAAATTATAACACCTGCAAAAAGTTTGATTATCTCAGGCTATTGTTAATATTTGTAAATTAAACTTTTACCAATTAATAAGGGACTAATTTCTGGTGGGGTGGCCAATTTTCATCCATTTTGGTGCATAGATTGTCCAGTTATGCAAGTTTCAGCAGAGCACCCCCCCATTTTTACCTTAAAATGGCGTTTGCTACAAACGGTAAGGGCAGATTGCACTTCATTGACGAGAAGGTAAGGTTGAACTCTCAGTATTACGTCAGTACTTTGCTTCCGGAGCTGTTTGATGATTGCCATGCTCTTCTCCCAAATGGTT
The DNA here is from genome assembly GCA_905160935.1 of Enchytraeus crypticus. Classification (NCBI taxonomy): domain Eukaryota; kingdom Metazoa; phylum Annelida; class Clitellata; order Enchytraeida; family Enchytraeidae; genus Enchytraeus; species Enchytraeus crypticus. The sequence goes on along the minus strand of CAJHZI010000892.1, from coordinate 111,774 downwards.
TCATCTTTCAGCAGAATGGTGCTCCGGCTGATGCATCTCGTCATGCACAGGAAAGGATCAGCGAGAGAAACCCGGATTACATCAAGAAGAATGAATGGCCTCCAAACTCACCCGATCATAATCCTCTGGATTACCATATCATATCTGGGGAACCATGCTGCATCTCTATCAGAAACACCAGCCGAAGCCTAAAAACAAACAGAACTGCATGAGGTGCTTTACGCCATTTTTTGGTAAAAATAGGGGGGTTGCTCTGCTGAAACTTGCATAACTGGCCTGTCTATGTACCAAAATGGATGAAAATTGGCCACTCCATCATCCATCAAAAATTAGTCCTTTAGTAATTGGTAAGAGTTTTATTGTAAAATATTAACAATAGCCTGAAATATTCAAACTTTTTGCAGGTGTTATCATTTTTTTTACTCACCCTGTATATATATACATGTATATATATATATATATATATATATATATATATATATATAGAGAGAGAGAGAGAGAGAGAGAGAGAGAGAGAGAGAGAGAGAGAGAAGAGAGAGAGAGAGAGAGAGAGAGAGAAGAGAGAGAGAGAGAGAGAGAGACCTCATATCTGTAGACACAGATCATACAGCGGAATTTCTTGACATAACATCGCGTGATTAAGAGCTTATGTCTTTTGTTTATTTGATTATTAGCATCTAAACGCCTGGTGTCGTGATAAAATAGACTTAAGCCTATTTAGATTTTAGGATCTCCACCTATCCAAGTGAAAACATGCCAGATTACAATTAGGATTGATTGATTGATTGACCTTAACGTTATTGAATCAGTCATATTCTCCACCTTGTATTACTGAGTTATAAACAATGTTATATTAAACAGTAATATAACAATAGTAGTTTCACTAGGATTCAAGGGAAGAAGAAGAAGATGATGATGATGACGATGATGAATAATTAAAGAATAGAGAAAAAAATTAAAGAGATATTTATTTGATTCAACAATAATTATTTAATGCAGATTTTAATTATTTGAATTCAATCAATTAATTAATTAAGTAATTAATTGAATTTCTTCAGGTCCTAGCTGTGGCGGACAACCTCCTACTTCTCGTCTCATTCGTCGTTCTCTTCATCTTCGTAGGACTGACAGAGTTCGAGGAGGTGGCTAAGGCCCTCAGACCAGCCGCGCCCTACATGAAGAAGTTCATTAACCCCGTGGGCTACATCACCAAGAGCTTCGCCATCTGGATAACCGTTCTGCTGGCCATCAACAGGTTCATAGCCGTCTGCAGACCCTTCCAGGCGGCCCGTCTGCTCACTAAGCGACGGGCTCAGCTGCAGGTTTGGGCTCCTGTTCCACTTCTTAGGCTCTTAGATAATTGTGTGATGATCAAGTAATGGTAATAATAATGGTTCAAGGGCTCCTGCTGCACTTCCTAGGCTCTTAGATAATTGTGTGATGATCAAGTAATAGTAATAATAATGGTTCAAGGGCTAAGTTGATGCATGTTTTTGAAGGCATATAGATAATGGCTAGAGATCATCATTGACAAGAGATAATTAAAGCTGGTAACGCTAGTGTTAACGTCAGATTCCTCACTCGAAAGCGAGGTCAGTGACGAGAGAGCCCATGATTTGAAGCCCGCTAATACTGATCCATGGTCGAATATCTTATCGACATCGTCTCTGGCTCCAGCCAAATCGCATACCCATAATTAGAAGTTATTTTACTGTAGAGCAGTTCCTTTAGAGAAATATACTAAGCCTATTTATATTTATATGAACACGCGTATGGGAGAATTAATTAATCCTATAATCCTCCAATAGATTAATACTAAATCATCAAGCCACTGCACAAAGATGCCAGCAATGCGCAATAATCACGCATACACTCATATACATGTACTTTGGACTGATTTTCTGGATTTTGGAATTCGCACCGTTTTTGGACCTCCTTTTTGCTCGTCGGCTTGATTTTGTCTCAATAGTGCTCGATGTTGTCATTGATGACTGTAGCACTCTAATTGTTGTTGTTGTTATGTTATATATCCTGACGAATTTAAAAACCGCAAGAGTTTTCTTTTACTATAATTAAGAAATCTTTGTAATAGAGTCCGTATTTATATTATTTGACTAACTCGGTGGCCATTTTCAATGTACTGCGCTTAATTAGCAGTTTAATATGATTAGTGTTCCAATTCAAAAATATAAAAATAAGATTTTCAGAATAATTAAGTTAATATTTAAAAATTCATGAAGGACGTATCAAATATAATAGAAGAAATTGAACCGGATCGTAAAAGAAAAAAGACATATTACCTATTACAGGAATTACCTATTTTAACTCTCTACCTTCTCTTTCTCTCATTCACTATCTCCCTTATTATACAACATACTTAATATATCTTTATATATTAAGTTTATTTTTTAAATAGACTATATCTGTTCATTTTTGTTTTCGCCATTCTATAGGGGGATAAATTATTCTGACGGTATCGTGGTTATATATATAAAGAATATATATTACATATATATATATATATAAAGAAAATATTCAATTGAGATTCAAGACTCATTGGCCTGTATCAGGTATAAATTTTGGAATTATTTTAAAGAGATATTGGCATAGCTAATACTAATGATATTTAAGAAGAGTTTGAGTTTGGTACTTTAGTTATAAATGTTTACTTTCTTTATTTTCTCTATATTGATTTATGTTGTGTTTATGTTGTGTTTATGTTGTGTTTATGTTGTGTTTATGTTGTGTTCATGTTGTGTTTATGTTGTGTTTATGTTGTGTTCATGTTGTGTTTATGTTGTGTTTATGTTGTGTTCATGTTGTGTTTATGTTGTGTTCATGTTGTGTTTATGTTGTGTTTATGTTGTGTTCATGTTGTGTTTATGTTGTGTTTATGTTGTGTTCATGTTGTGTTTATGTTGTGTTCATGTTGTGTTCATGTTGTGTTTATGTTGTGTTCATGTTGTGTTTATGTTGTGTTTATGTTGTGTTTATGTTGTGTTCATGTTGTGTTTATGTTGTGTTTATGTTGTGTTCATGTTGTGTTTATGTTGTGTTTATGTTGTGTTCATGTTGTGTTTATGTTGTGTTCATGTTGTGTTTATGTTGTGTTTATGTTGTGTTTATGTTGTGTTTATGTTGTGTTTATGTTGTGTTTATGTTGTGTTTATGTTGTGTTTATGTTGTGTTCATGTTGTGTTTATGTTGTGTTCATGTTGTGTTTATGTTGTGTTCATGTTGTGTTTATGTTGTGTTTATGTTGTGTTTGATTTCTATTGTATGTGTTTCTTAGTGCCATGAATTTGGTGAAATAAAGAACATATAGTTTTAGAAATTCACCGAGATATTATATTCCCATTGAATTTATTTTTTCGCAACGAAAATAAGAATGATTCATAAAGTCCTTTTTTCAAATTAGCACTTTACAAATTTCATCTATCATTTAAAAATTGCGATTTAGAATTGGACGCATAGAACCATAAAGCCATATTGGCACTCTATTGAAACAATTTCATCAGGTAAGACTTTGGGAATGGCAACATCTTAAAATTATTCCTTTAATTTGTTTCTATTGAATGTGAATTTTACATAGGTGTACGGTTCTGTGGTTTTCATGGTTTATCAGTTTCTTTGTACTATAATTTTACGATTCTATGGCTTCGTGTATTTTTCCTATTTAAAACCACTTAGCAGATACAACATTTCATGTATTTCTTGATCAAACTTAGTTTTTAATCTAGAAAGATAAACAATTTAGAAAAATCTCAGCATTTCATTTCATTTTTAGTAGGCTCATTTTAGTAGGTTTCGTTTAGTTCAAATCATTAACAACATATTCTTGTACCTTAAACTTAGTTTAAGTCAGTAATTTAGACAGTCCGCAGGTAGAAAGCGGGTTTCTACCTGTGAAATGAAACCTTATAGTCTGTGTAAGGTTTTAGTTATAGTAGTTTAGGTTAGGACAGCAATAAAACAACAGTGAAGGTTATCTCGTGGTATCCTTTTGTTCTTCGCTCTATGTGCCAGGCTATATACAGTCACGTTGAGAAATTGTCTACGTGACAACCTAGACATAAATTCCACCGCATGTGTTAGGAATTTTGAGCAATTAAGTTGTACCATATGCTAAAATCTTCAAACAATTAATAGCGGCACTATTAAACTGGCTGGAACCAGTGGCGATGTTGGTAAGATATCAGTATTTATGGGTTCAAATGAAGGGCTCTCCCGTCGTTGATATCGCTTTTGAGAGATGAAACTGACGTTAACATCAGCTTTACAGCTTTTATAAAAGTTCTGCCTGTTTGTTGTCGAAGGTGTTCTACATGTATATTTAAGTAACGTATTCTAAAAGGTTTTACGGCTTTCAATTGATTATTAGAATCTGTTCTGCTGCATGCGAAGTGGTGAGGGCGCGAATACAGTTAGTTGGTAGGCCCTATACTAGAGAAACAAAAAGAAAAACTTTAAATCTCGTCTATAAATATCTTCCATGAATATCTAAATCTCCTTTCTAAATTTCTTCTCTAAATCGCTGAATCTACTCTCTAATTGTCTTCTATAAATCCCTAAATCTCTTTCCTGGATCACTAAGTCTCTTCTCCAAATCTCTTCACCTGTTCTCTTCTCTTACTCTCCTGATATTCCAACTTTAAAAGCCTCTCCATAATGTGCTTTAGACTGCTTAAAATAACCGTGTTAAAATGTTTCAAGTACAAGTCTAATCCGGCGCAGAATTCAATTAGGTTCTAAAGTGCTGGATGTTGTCATTGATAATTATTAGGTCAGCAGAATAAGTAGGTTAACTATTAGGTAGTCCCTATTGTCATGGTGTACGTGTCGATATTAGAGTAGACGTGATATAATTGAAGCGGAACAACAGTCTCTTGTTCCTCGTAATCAAATTAATTACCGCCCTATTTCAGGCCATCATTTACTAGATAAATCTTATTCACTGTCTATACATAAGCATGTAGTCATATAGATGAATGGCGTGTCATACATAGTTATATGGACGACTAACATAGAGTCATACATAGTCATATCTAGTCATATAGATAAATAATATATAGTAATACCTAGTCATGTAGATGAATGACATGTCATACCTAGTCATGCGTGGTCATATAAATGAATTATATAAAGTCATTCAGTCCTATAAATAAACTATATACATGTAGAGTCATATATAGTAATTATACATAATAATATAGATACATTATATGGCAATATGTAGTACCGAGAAGGTTCGGGAAAATTGAGGATTTGAACCTATCGATAACTGCACGTGTTCGTATGAGGCGGCTGTCTCAGATATGAATGTGAAGAGTATTGTAGCCACGTGGTGATGATTTCTGTGTTTTTTTACCAATTGGTCGCTCATAATCCAGACTTGCTGAGCTCTAGACGCTACACCGATTGTGGCACTATACCACAAGGCTACTTGACCTTCACTGTTCATTCAGCGCAACTGTGACATAGCATAGAGCGGGGCTTTATAAATGTACGTTTTATTAATATTATTATTTATTACTATACTATATAAACAACAACAACGATACGATTAGAGTGCTTCTGTTGTCCATGACAACATTGAGCACTGTGTTATCAAATCAAAGCCGATGAGCAGAATGAGGGGACCATAAACGGTGCGAGCCAAAATCCGGGTGGTCAGTCCAAGGAAGGGTACTAGCGGAATGGAGGTTTATGTGTTGGTCTCAGTTCATGGACGTTTGGTGGATATGCAAAAGTCTATATATATATATATATGATATATAGTCGCATAGTCATGTACAGTCATATATTCATATGTAGTCATAATAGCTCTATATAGTCACATAAAGTCATATACATGTATAGATAATTTAAATTATAGTTACAAATAGTCGGCAATTCTTATAGCTATAAAATTAAAAGTGGAACTTTATTTACCGCAGAATTATGTTGAGTTAAATGATGTACATATTTTAGTAAACTCGCTCTGTGCAGAAATAAAAAATTAATTGAGACCAGTCACTTCTCACGCGTCAGACTATCATTGGTGTCTGAATTAATTTAATAGAACAACAGAATGTTACAGAAAAAACACGAATATAACGTATCAGGAGATTAAGAGATCTGACCATTTTCTTGACCTTTTTGATGTATTTGTAGTAAATTGAAGCATTTGTAGGGAATAAAGGTATAAAGAGAAATAAATTGCTTTTATATGTGTGTGTGAAAGAGAGAGAGGGAGAGAGAGGGAGAGAGAGAGAGAGAGAGAGAAAGAAAGCGAGAGAGAGAGGAAGAGAGAGAGAGAGAGAGAGTTAGAACACTATATTGATTTCAAACATGATCAGCATACCCGTATACAATGACTTACAAACAAGGTCGTTAAGGAGTTGAAGATATCGTTGGTTAGTCGCAAATTACAGCGTTCTCTCTCAACTTAGAAAATGTAACTTAACCTTTTCTAACTACTCTGAGTTATTTTGTTTTTTAAGTCATTTATAAAGAACATAAAATGAGTTTATTTTGGTGTGGCAAAAGAATGCATGCCAATTGTCGCTCGTAAACTTAATCAATTTACTCCAAGGCCCACAGTACGCGGTATTCTGCTCAGTCTTGTGCCCACATGGCTGAATTAATCCTGTGCCAAATATAGCGTTAAACCGGATATGGCTGGTCAATTCAGTTATATAACGTTGAGCTGTTAAATGATGCGTGTTGGCGAAAAATATGCAAACTCGTCAGCCGATATCGTAAACTGCTATCTACTTGGACGACTTATTATGCAATTGCTATGCGTGAAAATATGTTACCTGACGTTTCGCTAAAACACCTTCATTGGTTTAGCTTTTCCGTACTTTGAGTCTTTGAGCAGTCCTCAATTTTAAACTTCAAAAGAAGAGCTGGATAGGACACATTCTAAGGGAGGTATGATTAATAAAAAGGTCATAAAGGAAGAATAGAAGGAAAAGGAAGAAGAGGAAGACCGAGATTAGGTATGTTGGATGATTTAAAGATCCACTCATATGTGGGCATGAAGGGGAATAAGGATGACAGAGAAGAGTGTAGAAGTTATATTCCATGGACCTGCCAGTAGGCAGTGCACTAAAAGAGAGATGGAGATAATAAGATTTAACATCCGTTTCCTCATTCAAGGATGAAATCAGTGACGTCCCCTTATCCCACGACGCTACAAATAGATTTACCCAAATTATTTTAATAAAGTATACACTGAAGAGAAAAAGAGAGATCCCACACGATGCCGGTCCGGAGATATTACGGGTGCAGATCAAACAAGATGATATAAATCTATGTGGATGAGATGTGTTTCAGTCCACTACAGAAAGTGCAAACAGTAGAACTTGAGCCAAGGTCAAGATCGAGGCAGAGAGTTCCAAAGAGTAGGAGCTGAAATAAAAATGAGTGTCTGCGGTAAGGATATTAATGGGGTAAGAATATTTAGAATTTTGGGTATTTTGGCTTCAGAAGTCTACGAGAAAGTCTTAAGAAAGTCTTAAGAAAGTCTCAATGTGATTAAGAGATCGGAGAGGTAAGAAGGTTTACAGAAGATAAGCGTGTTAAGACAAATAAGTAAATAAACGGTAAAGTGGGGGAGAAATTAGCACTGCATCCGGTAGGGCTGAGCCAGTGGCATGTTTGACAAGTCGTTCGTTCACAGGTCAGCAGGTACAGGGTTTAAATCCAGAGCTCTTAACGTTACTAACATGCTATCTAGCAGAAACTGACGTTAAACGTATCCTTCAGCCTTTTGATTTTAAGGACAGTTATTTGACTATAATTTAATGAGACTTAATTCCCACTCAGTGCTGTTATGTTTATCGTTAATCACGACTTCTCTACATGTAAATTACTTTTTCTCAAGGCTATATTGTAGTGAATGGGTGAAAACTGAGGTCGTTGTAACAAAAACAACAATAACAATAATAATTAGAGTGATACTGTCGTCCATGACAGCAACGAGCACTATTGAAAAAATCCAAACCGAAGAGCAAAAGGAAGATCCAAAATGGGGCAAATTCAAAAATCCAAAAATCAGTCCAAATAAAAAGAAAAACTTTTAGAAACTAGGTTTGCGTGCTGGTCACAACTCATGGACACCGGGTGGAAAAGACAGATTGAAACGAGATATTATACTACAATTTTCGGCTTCACTTTTTATCTTAAACTCTTCCTATTAACAGTCATTGTCTCTATCAAATTGCCAGTTTCGATGTATTGGGTTTCAGTTCCAGACGTCTGTATCACCTGACCACATTGTAAGCATCAAATGTCGTGTCGTCACTTATCGTGATTCCATCAGAATTAAAATTCCATGAACTGTGTCACGCATCAAAAGACTTTCTGAGGAATTTTTATATTTGTAATAGACGCACAGGTATCAAATTCTAACTTTGAAACCTTGAAGTGGTGTAGCCAGAATTATTTCAAGGGGAGGGAGTGGGATGGCAGCTTAAAATAATGGTGGACAAGGAATAAGTGAATAGTAAAAGCTGGTAAAGCTGGGAAAGCTAGTGTTAGTGTCAGTTTCCTCACTCGATGTCAGTTTCGATGTCAGTTACGAGAAAGCCTAGGATTTGAACGCCGCACATACTGATCCGCGGTCGAATATATAGTCAATACAAATTTCAAAGTATTGCGGCAGTTGAGAAGGCAGCACTTTCAGCTGCCCCCTTCCTGATAACCCCCTTAGTTACACCCCTGAAACCTTGTCAGGGGAATAAAACTATTTATTGGGCTTTTCCTATCAGACGCACCTCAACAAGCCACTATCGTCTTTTAACTGGTCTCTCAGACTCGGTGAATTCTGCAGTCAGATAACGTTTTAAATCTTTAAATAGCTAATGACAAATCAAACGCTGCTGCGGAAACACGGTGATGTGTAGTTTTAATTGACCTCGCAGATAATTAATTTATTTCATGTTATTAGCATATGAATTTACGTTTTAGCCACATCAAAGTGAAGAATTGATTCAGAGGTAACAATAGTTAACGTTAATGATGTCAGAGTTTAGTTCAGGGAGGCAGTTCGATTAGCCTTGGGATGCTATATACGTTGAGAGTATTGGGCTATTTTGCTTCACTGATAAACGTACATAATTGTCTTCAGTAATTTTTATTGATTGGTTTGTCAATGATTAGTAAATTGCTAGAGTGGATGATTGATTGGTTGATTGAATGGACGATTGATTGATTAGTCAAGTTTTTAGTTGATTAATTAATTCATTTGTCAGCTGAATGATCTATTTATTCTACTGAACGACCAATTGCTTTAACTTTTTAAAAAGCTAGTAAGGCTAAGGTTAACGTTAGTTTCCTCACTCGAAAGCGATATCAGTGACGGGCGAGCCTAGCGATTTGAACCCCGCACATGCTGATCCGCGGTCGAATATTTTACCGACGTTGCCACTGCAGCCAGTGGCGACGTCGATCTAAAAAGGATGCAATGCTTAATTAATTAATTTATTAATTGAGCACCAGATTGATTCAACAGCATCATCAGCTCCTTGTGTTCCAAAGTGAAAATAGGAAGGCAACATTCCTCCATATTTTTCTGTCTTTAGCAACCCTCACATCATCTTCCCATGAAATATTCTAAGTTTTCAAATCAACCAGATTAATTAAATAATTAATTGAGCACCAACTTGATTAATTAAATATATTGACCGATCTACTGCTTAATTAATTAATCAATTAATTGAGCACAAGATTGATTAATTATATTTATTAACCGATCTAGAGCTTAATTGATTAATCATTTAATCGAGCACCAGAGTGATTAATTAAATATATTACTCTGCTAATTTCATTAATCAATTAATGGAGAAGTTTTATTAATTAAGTATATATTGATTCATCAGGTGGCGCTGGTGGCTCTGATGACGTTTTCTCTCAACCTGCCACGTCTCTTCCAGATCAACATCGTCTATAAACTCAACTCCCGCAACGAGACAATCGTCACCAACGAACTCACGCCGTTTGGCGAGAACCGCCTCATCGAGGTCGTCTACTTCAACGCCATCTACACGTCGGTGGTGGTGATCGCCCCCCTGCTGCTGCTGGTCGTCTTCAATACCCTGCTGATGAGGAGATTGAGGGTGTCCCAGGCCAACATGAGGCGGAACTCCTTGTCCTACGTGGCCTCACAGGAGAATAACATCACCCGGATCATGATCATCATCATACTGGAGGTGGGTGGAGTCTATGTGGAATTGTGGGCGGAGTCTATGTAGATTTGTGGGTGGAGTCTATGTAGATTTATTTATGTAGATTTGTGGGTAGAGTCTATGTAGATTTGTTGGTGGAGTCTATGTAGATTTATGGGTGGAGTCTATGTAATAATAATTAATGTTTAACGTCCGTTTCCTCATACATGTGAATGATAACAGGGACATCATCGTTATGTAGATTTGTGGGTGGAGTCTATGTAATAATAATAATAAATGTTTAACGTCCGTTTCCTCATACATGTGAATGATAACAGGGACATCATCGTCATGTAGATTTGTGGGTGGAGTTTATGTAGATTTGTGGGTGGAGTCTATGTAATAATAATAATAAATGTTTAACGTCCGTTTCCTAATACATGTGAATGATAACAGGGACATCATCGTCATGTAGATTTGTGGGTGGAGTCTATGTAGATTTATGGGTGGAGTTTATGTAGATTTGTGGGTGGAGTCTATGTAGATTTGTGGGTGGAGTCTATGTGGATTTGTGGGTGGAGTTTATGTAGATTTATGGATGGAGTCAATGTAGATTTGTGGGTGGAGTCAACTTTACGTAACAAATCACATTGACTTTGTCTTCCTGATATTTTATTTTATTGCTTTTTTGTGTTTTATCGCTTTGTATTGGAGTTATATAGTAGGCCCTATCGTATTGCATTGTGTTGCATTATGTTTTATTAAATTCCATTGAATTGCATTGAAATTTATTTCGTTGTACTGCACTCTACTGTATTCTATTGAATTATATTGTATTCTATTGTATCGTTTTGCATTGTAACGTATCCTATTGTGTTGCATTTCTTTGCATTGGATTGCATTATTATTAATTAATCCTATAATTCAAGTAAATCAATTTATTAGAATAATCTTTTGTAGACATATTAGAATGTCTCAATAGCGTAGTGGTTAGAGACATCAGGTAACGTCAGGAAATTTTTAATGACAGATCCTGAGATGAATTGAATTCTCGTGGGTTCGACTCCTGTTCGCGCTGATCTGAAAGTAAAATCTTGGATATTCACTGGACTGATTTCACGGAAAATGGACTAAATTACGTAAAAATTGTAACATGTAGTATTAAATGTGATAGATATCAACATAGTTGATCATTTGAAATCCTGGGTTCAAATTCTGGCTCGCCCGTCACTGACATCGCTTTCGAGTGAGGAAACTGCCATTAACATTAGCTTTACCAGCTTTTTTAAACTATGCAATGCTTGTTATTTATTTATGATTTATATCTTTGCCATTGTTGTAGATGCTGATATGCCACACCCCTGATCGAGTTGTCACCGTGCTGAAGTATTTGATTGACAAGCCTCACTGGTTTTGTCCCCACCCACTTTCCTACGCCATAGTCATCGCCAACATTCTCATCGTCCTCAATTCATCCACAAACTTCTTCGTCTATTACTTCTTCCGCCAGAGATTCAGAAGAATTCTGCACAAGAAGATTCTACCTTCTTTTTGCGGCGGTTCTGCGGATATATACAAAACTGAATTAAGTTGGTCGACGCAAAGTAACCATGAGCTACTGCGCAGTAAGCATTGTAACAGGACTAACGGTGTGGGAGAGAATAGAATCCATGCCTGTCAGTCAGAAGCGGGACTCTCTAGGCTCGTGACCAACGGTTTCGATGTCGTTAGCAACGGTCATGGGAGGCATAACAGTAGTTGATGATTGATTGATTTGTAGTCTACAGCGATTGATTTATTGGTAGATTGATTGATCAATCGATCGATCGATCAATTTAACGATCGATTGATTTATTAATTGTTTTTGAATTTTCAAGTTGCTATCCTCTGTCACTGTCTCTATCACTGTCTAGTTTTCTGCCAAACGGCAGGTCCAATGTATATATTTTAAGGACAATATCTTTGAAGCTCATTAATATGACGTTTTTTACCTACTAGGTGATCCCGTCATAACGGCTATGACTTTAAACCAATTTTCACTTCAGCCATTGTCTTGAGAATATTATGATTTCCAGGGTGGTTTTCCTTTGCCTGTCTCTACTCCGGCTTAGTCGCCTCTTAGGTCAAATCCAGTATAAATTCTACCTATTCTGGCTGGAGCCCCTGGTGATGTCGGTAAGATACTCGACCGCGGATCAGTATGTGCGGGGTTCAAATCCTGGGCTAGCCCGTCACTGACATCGCTTTCGTGTGACGAAACTGACGCTAACATTAGCTTTTACCAGCTTTACCAGTGTTAAACGGCTAATTATTTACGACTGATGGACTGAACGACGAACTAGTCTCATGGATTTTATTGATTGATTGTGCAATTGATTTATTTATATCAAATCATTGGTGAGTCTCTGATTAATCTGTAATTAAAGTGTAATTAGTTGATTACTTCGATTGATTTATTTTACTGTCAGATTGACAGAGTGATTTTTATTGATTGTAAATTATGTTGAATATACTGCAGTACTTAACGTCATCCTCAGATGGCGAAATGAACGTTAAACTCACTTGAATTTCAGTGCAATATATCAGACTGACAGAATAAAACAGATTTTTGTATTTTAAATATTTAATTGTTCCAGTGTTAAACATTTGATGCATAGATCGTCACTTCGTGATAGAAAAATTCAGTAAAACTTGGCGGCTAAAAGCTTTTCTCTTCCATCTTTCCTAATCACCTGATGTCCACGAACAGAGACCATCACGTAAACCTTCATTCCGCTAGTACCCTTCCTTGGACTAATTACTACCTGGATTTTGGCTCGCACCGTTTATGGACCACTCACATGCTGCTCATCGGTTTGATTTAGTTCCACAGTGTTCAATGTTGTCATGGACAACAGTAGCACTCTAATCGCATTGTTGTTGTTGTTAAAAATTAATCAAGTTGAAAAGAACTAGCTCATTATTGGGATCTCACTGTAGCCTATCATAAAGCAACGGCTTCATCAGTGTTGAGTGCCCTGTAGTTCACATAAGCAGGAAGTATAACATTAAAATCATGGAAGGATTGTGAGGAGTGTTCCGTTCATCACAACATCGAGATACACATTGTAGACAGAGGTTTTTAGATTGTAAATCGAGGCATCTCTCTCTCTCTCCCTCTCTCTCTGGTGTTCTGACAAGTGACAGGTCCGTGGTACATATTCGTACTCTCATGCTGCTTTCAGGCTTAACAAAGAGCACACCATAGATCAATGTGTTAATCAGTTTACAACAGATTATGCCTTATCCACATCTTAATGTAGCCTATAGTTTGGGAATACTTTGGCTTCTTAGGTGGTTTCCCATTGTTTCCTCAGTTCTTCCTGAGTCGCCTTTTACGATATATACAGTTTGCGGTTGGTCTATTCTTCAGTGTCCCGGAAAAAACACTGGTAAGCCTACATCTGTATCATCTATTTTAATTCTATAGTTTTAACAATAATTGATTTTATTTAGTGTGCAGTAATAGTGAGACTTTCACTGAAATAACTCGAAACTAAATCTTCTTCCATCTGCTTATGTATTTCCTCAATAGGAAGAAAAGTAAGTTTCTTTTGTTTTGAAGTCAGATACTTACTGTATTAACAGAAATAAATTAAGAGAAAACTTAAGAAAATTGACAGTAAAGAGTCTAAAGGATAAAAATTCGCTCTATAAATGATAGATATCGTTCCGAACGACTACTTCCTTACAATATGTACTTAAAATCCTTCATTAAATAAAGTATAAGCAAAATTATTTATAAGCAGTCTGGCCATGATTTTGCATCCAACAATGAACAAAATTTATTTTAATTCAGCGGCTGATCCACTTCATCGGCAAACACACAAACACTGAGAGAAACATTAGCGTTTTATTGGTACTTGTTCACAATGAATATATAAACTAGATGTTAAAAAAGAATAGTGTTATACTAATAATAAACACACAAAAGCTGAACAATGATCGTAAAAATACAATGATCAAATGCTGAAGAGTTTATCAGTCACATTCGCCGCCCTCTCTCTCTCTCTCTCCATCGATTCTCTTTCTCTCGAAACTCTCAAAATCAAGCTATCGCATCTGAGCCTTAAATGATGACTGGCAAATATAAATTCCTGGCCCATCGTGTCAGATGTACAAACTTGTTTATTGGATTCAAGATAATTGATAAAAAGTTGACTCTGCAACCAAGCAGAATGCTGCGGACAATTTCTATTTCATTGAAGGTGCAATGAAAAATAACGACTGTAATATCCTGCGACTTAGCTTAGCATGACAACATTCCAAGATAGCATCAATAGCAATAATGTAACTTGGACAGCGCAATATAACGTGGAACTCCATAAAGAATGATAGTTATATTCAAGAACTGCTGGCAATATACATCATAGTTAACTAGCTATGCAAATCCTGTAACTGTAAAGTTACTACAGTGGAAATTAGCAGCTGCTTGCTACATAAAATATCAGCTTCAGTTTTGTTAAGAATGTGTAAGTATTTGCAACCTACATAACAACTGATGACTAAACTGACTGCTTCTGTAGAATCTAAGCTAATCACATTCTAATTTACAGCCAGTGACACGCAATGAACACAGCTGTACGAGAGAGAGAGACAGAGACGGGTGTTTAGGAGAGAGGGTTGAGTTAGAAGTAAGCTATGGGGTCGTCACGTGACTTGGGAAGCTGATAGTCATGAACAGTTGGCATCTCGTTGACATGCGGCAGAGGTCTGAAGATACGCACGTGAGCGAATTCCTCGTTACCTACGTGAACCTGCACATCAAAACCAATCAATTATATACATTAATTAATCACTCAATTATCTACAACAATCTGTCAATCAATTATATACACTAATTAATCACTCAATTATCTACAACAATCTGTCAATCAATTATATACACTAATTAATCACTCAATTATCTACAACAATCTGTCAATCAATTATATACACTAATTAATCACTCAATTATCTACAACAATCTGTCAATCAATTATATACACTAATTAATCACTCAATTATCTACAACAATCTGTCAATCAATTATATACACTAATTAATCACTCAATTATCTACAACAATCTGTCAATCAATTATATACACTAATTAATCACTCAATTATCTACAACAATCTGTCAATCAATTATATACACTAATTAATCACTCAATTATCTACAACAATCTGTCAATCGGTTAATTTATACATAATCAATACATCATTCATCAACATACCAATCAATCAATCAATGAGCTACCTTCATAAATTAATCATATCAACTAAATTAATCATCTTAACTTCCATCATAACAAGTAAACAACTTCCCAATCAGTTATCAGCACAAAAGGACTGCAAACCAATACCACATGCACCTTAGGCAGCAACAAACCCAATAAAGTTCTTTCAGCTCTCTGCAATTATGGTATTCTACAATTATTATCCAGTATTTCCAAGTGGCCATCAAATAGATGAAAGAACAAAGGGGCTAAATCAAGATTTTAGAATATGTCTTACCTACAAAACCATCAACCTGACACAAAAAATCACCAGCCCACTACTGACCCTCAATCCAGATGTCTAATCGATGTGCTCCACATTTAGTCTTTTGAAATCAGATATATTTATATCAAATTTTATGATATATATTTATATCTTATATCAAACAATCATGACGTCCCTGACATCATCCTTGTATGAGGAAACAGACATTAAACTGTTATTATTATTATTATTATTATTACTATTATTATATTATAATGGATGGTAACCTTAACGAAGAAGTTGGTACCAGCGACGACTTGAGTTGTGTAGGACACGGCGGTGAACTCCTGGAACTCTTTACCAGCCTTGCCCTCAACCTTCTTACGCAGCTTAAAACATTAATACAAAGCCATGATTAATCAATCACTTCCCCGTTTTACTCTTAACATTCTTACATGGCGAAACAAGAAGCCTAAAACACCTGAATCAATCCATCAATTATTTACTTCACGACTTCGCATAAAAAACACTCAATCAATTACTTCACGACTTTAGCATAACTTTTCTTAAGTAGCTATACAACAATTAAGCTAAACTAGTACTCAATCGTTACTAGTCAGTTTAACTAATCCTACAATCAATCAATCAGTGACGGCGGGAGAGAGGTATTGTTCACAGTTGTATAAGTTAATAATACTCTTAGATTGAATGTACTGATTGCTATAACTTTAAACTTATTTATATGATTTATTTTTGCTATACATGTATGTGTTCAGGGCACATGTTACTGCTTTTGTGGCCTTTGTATCCTTTTTCACTTTATCTCCATATATTTCTGGTGCACGATTTTACCCAAGTGAAATAAACGTGATTCCATTCACTTCAAGAGGAGATTGTACCGAGGGGAACCCCTACCCTCACTCTCACACAGTTGTATCGGAACCTTGCCTCCTTTGTATCAGGTATATAGATTTCGACTATCAAGTAATCCATAAATATAAAATATATAAAGTACAAAGTATAATATAAATATAAATTGATAATTTATATATATAAAGCTGTAATATTAAATATATTTATAATGTACATGCATGTATATATGTGTACTAAGCATCCTTTCCTTTAATTCACTTATTAAAACTGGTTTTCTCAACACGCAATTCGTGCCATTTTTACATTTATATTTTTGCTTGTCAGCTTGGCTTTGATTCTACAATGGTCAGCATTGTGACTAACGAGAGTAACACCATACTTATTGTTGTTGTTAGAAAACAGTGGCCAAGTTTAGAGATACCTGATCACACAGCAGCTGTACTTCAGTATCGGCGGGCTTGACCTCGCTTGTTCCACCAACCAAAGGCATCTTGTTCAGATCTTGTTCTCGGAGATTTTAAATGAATATATAATCTATTGTACTGTTATTGGCTGAAATTACATATAAATTTTTAGAAATTGGCAAAAAAATTATAAATTAATTTTATAAACAACTGACTCCTAATTTAAGTTGAGTTCTTTGCATATGAACACTGACAGTTGAAACGGGTATTAAATATATCTATAATGTTTATTCAGAGAATTAACAAAAGGCACATTCACCTAAGTAGAAATTTTATATTTTAAATATTATATTTGTTATTACCTCTAACACTAAAAGCATAGAAATTCAAGGATAATATTATATTGCAATCTTTCTTTAACGATCTAACAATATTTAATTTTAACATATTTCTATATACATATATATACCAAGAATACATATTAATTAAAAACAGAATAAAAACTTAACTTATTAAAATAAACTTTGCAAATGTGTTTGAAATGAAATTTAATGTAATGTAAATGTAATGTAATGTCGATGTAATGTAATGTAATATAAACGTAAAGTGTTATTTATTGAACTTTACACTTTAAACTAATTCCTAATATTAATATTCTAAAACTTTTCAAAATGAATAAAAGTAGGTAAGGATATAATAATTTAAAAAATTCTAAAATAAATAATTTAAAGAACCCAGCGCTTACACTTTAAACTTTAACTTATTGAGCAACTGAAACAGATCCACAATCACTTATATACTGAAGTAAACACTTTTAGGAAGGCCTATTATTTCATTAGCTGGCTACTAGAGAACTAGAGAGAATTAGGAAGAGCACAAGTCAGGCACATGACGATTAATAAGCCAGGCAAACCTACCAGCAGATAACTGAACGTACCGAGTAGGAATTCTATCAACAATGAGCGATAGGCATATGATGTGCTTTAAAAGCCATTAAATCTCAGCCGACACTATCCGGCAAAATATTATTTTCCTATACACATTTCCGTACAATATATCGAAATGTAAGCATTTCGTCCCATCCGTAAAAAGAAATAGAAGAAATGCTGTTGCTGCTATGATTGGGGTTAAATGCAGCAGTTTATAAATTATTGTTTTGCAGATTTAGATATAGGGCGATGAATAACGTAAAGTTAAAACTTTGGCAGGGATTAAAAATCATCACTTTATTTTTATAAAATGATTTTCTAAGTTTTTCATAGTTTAACAAAAAAATTATTATTTTTTAAACCCATACATCTAAAATTGGGTAATCAAAAGTTACATTGCAATATGGGTTTAGTATACAGTGGTATTAAACTATCCATTAATATGAAGTCAATCCAGTGCCGACAATTAACCGCCATTGTTATATTTACATCTCCTTGTCACATGATCAACGGGGACCCCGAAGACTTCCGTTAAACATGGCAACAAAAATGCTTCAAAGTTAATGATGGAATCCGGAATTAGTAATTAGTAATTGCTAATGTAATTAATTTGCATAACCCAAGTTTATGGTACTTCTGAAATATTGTTTATTCCTTATATAATGCAACACTGACATTATAGCCATGCCATGACTGAATGCCATTGTCAGCATTGACATTATAACCCAAAGATCTATAACCATGCCATGATTGAATGACAAAGTCCTGTAGTCGAGTATGACGAGGCTTTATGTATAGGTCTTTGAGCCTCTTTAACAAAAAACTTTAAAAAGATTCGGATTTGTCTCACATATGTGTAATGCTTGAAGTTGTCATGTCTCAATAGCGCAATGGTTAAGGGTGTAGATAACGTCATGAAGTTTTAAATGACAGACCTTGAGGTGAATCGAACTCTCGTGGTTTCGAATCCCAGCCGCGCTGATCTGAGAGTAAAATCTCGGACATTCACTGGACTGGCTACACGGAAAATGGACTAAATTGCCTAACGGATATAATATTTGGTACTAAAAGTGATAGATATCAACATAGTTGATCATTTCACTATAATGTGTTTTTATTATTATGTCTAAGATAGGATACGGATCACGTACTTGAGACTTTTTTTTCTAAGAATGAGTAACTCACATTACTGGGATAAGTCTTCCAAAAGGATGCATGGTTTTCATATGTAGTTAGGCTGCTATTAAAATGACTACTATTCATGTAGGCTAGCTATAAAGCCTATGGGCTGCCTAACCAAAGGATTCAAAGAATCATAGGATTCTAATTTGGGTATAATAAGCCTATATAAACTTACAACCATGCAAGCTCTGAACCTATATATTATCTACCAAATGAAATCTCGAATATTATAATTTATACCAGCATATGATCGATATATGAGTAATGAAATTCAACTCTCCTATCAATCGTTTTGATATGTTATTTTAAAATAGACGGATACAGTCATGAGATGATCAGATTTGTCTAAATAAAGACGCACATGCAAACTATATAATTATGCATAGTTATCATAATATGTTATGCTTATGATAAACTATGCACGTATATGATCGAGCGATATCAGATTTATTAATTTATCAGAAATATACATGTAGATGTGCATCACCAGTCTCTGCTGATGATAAAGTAGCGGATATTTAAAGGATGATAAAATAGCGGATATTTAAAGGAGAGGCTGCTTATTGCTATTGTCAGTGGTTATGACAACAAATTAAGTATAACCTGTAGATATATTGAAGCCAAGTGATAATATAAAAATGTTTATAAGCATTAAAGCACCCTGTGCACTCTGAACCACTGATCCAGTATATTTGTATAATGACATAATTAATAGAATAAAATAATAATAGAATAAAATAATAATAGAATAAAATAATAATAGAATAAAATAATAATAGAATAAAACAATAATAGAATAAAATAATAATATAATAAAATAATAATAGAATAAAATAATAATAGAATAAAATAATAATAGAATTAATAATAATAATAGAATAAAATAATAATAGAATTAATAATAATAGAATTATATTCGTCATCAATTTGTTCGTCGCTTGACAAATAAAAGTGAAAAACTGGATCAGATTAAATCATGAGCAATAAATTGATTCTAAAATTACAAAATAACTGAAGACAGGGTCAGGATAAGGAGGCTAAGGGTCCAGGGACTAGACTAGGGTAAAGGCCGGGAGGCTAAAGCTCCTTAAATTCGGTGCTCAGCCCCTAGCTGGCTTTCAACCGGTTTCTTAATTGTCCATATAAGCAATAAGGAGCTAGATATTTCAGTTTATGAAATGTTCTAGCCTAGAATCAAGCTCCTCTATTTCCTGATGCCTCGGCACTGTTTGTAGGTTCGCTATAAAATAAATGTTAAAGAAATGTGCAGACTTATCGTTAACTCGGCATAAAACTAGGAGGAAGGCTTCCCTCTTATCCCAACAGCATGTTCACAGAGGCCAAGATATTGCGCTTTATCGAAATATGGATTCAGCCTCCTGTGATTTTATTAACGCAAAAAGATAAAGATACTACACTAAAAGAGTAATGACCGTAGTTACCAGAGAGATAATCCGCGGTTTAAACATCAATAGTGGCGTAAACCATTGATTAGTCAAGGCAATACAAACAACACACATTCCAAATGGTATAAATTCCGGCCTACGTGACTTTAGATACATATGTACGTAAATATCATAGGGCCTACACTCTAAGCAGCTACAAATTTCGGTGTAGGTTTACTGCATAAAAATAGATATTTACAATAATTAATTATAGTCAATGGAAACAAGAAAAATGTTTAATAAATAAAAATGCAATAGTTACGTTAGATATGGAACACAGTATGTATAGTAATCAAAACAGTTATAGAGGAATGTTACAGAAGTAGCCTATATCCTCCTGATATAAAAGAGGTATGATTGATTAAATGCAAAAATTACAAATTTAAACCATAACCATAAACCATAACGGCACACTGGATCAGGAAACACAGATGCTTGTTTTAAGACCTATTTCCTCCTTCCTCTCCATGGTTATTAGTAATCGTTGCCTTTTGAAACATTTATGCGAAACATGAAATTTTTCCTACATAAAGTTTTGTACAGTCAACTGAAAACGCATCAGCTTTAATTAAATAACAACAATTGAATAAGAGATAGCTATATTTGATTTTATAAAAGTCATCTCTAGAATATAAAGTCAATTTAATTAAAGAATAATTTAAAAATAATTTAATATAAAATATATGAAATCACTATATAGAACATCAATTTGTTAGTGTGAATTAATATAATTGCACTATCTAAAATGTATATAGACACTTGATCACTTATGAAAATTTTAATAAAAAGAATTAAATACATAATTTTGAATTTCAAAGAACTTCAAACTATATTTTCTAACTAATTATCTACAACACAATTTAATCAATTAGAATAACTCATAAAATCTGGGTATCTTCAGACTGTATAAGGTCAACGAGGCATAATGAAAGCGATAATGGATCAGTTTTAAAAACAATGTGAGCTACAAGCATAAACAGAGATCATAATAGTAATAATAACAACAATTAGAGTGCTACTGTCATCAATGACAACATCGAGCACTATTACGACAAAATCAAGCCGGCGAGCAAAAAGAAGCTCCAAAAACGGTGCAAATTCCAAAATCCAGATAATCAGTCCATAGTATATCATATCACGATATAATGATGTACACTTCAGTAAGAGCCGAAATCATGAGGCTTAAAAATGCTTGAGAGTGAGAGGTATAAGCTACAGTAGGCATGCCAAAATCAAATAGGTAAAAATTAACAGAAAACTCGACAGTTTGCATTACCTCCTAAGAAATTTTAAAACTTCAGTCAACCGAACACTTGCCGAAATTGTGTTATTAGGTAGACAGTTCACATTTGTCTCAGCACGTAACAATATCTTAGCATCTTCTGGTCTCACTAGATCATGCTCATTATAAACTGCCCCTACATGCTCATACCCTCTTCGTTCCACTGGAAACGGAAAAGCCGACGGCCATTTATCGCAGGAAACACTGTCGCAGGAGTGCAAATGCCAATCTTTCACTTTCGGCCACACGATATCGTTAAGAAAATTCATGTCGCTGAGGTAGTCCGCCGAAAGTCCTTTCATTAGGTCAAGCCAAGATCTTCGTAGAATGTTTCTGAGGGGAGCAGGGCAACCTCCCCAGAGTCCACCGGAAATGGCGTAACCAGCGTGACTGGGATGATCCCTGATGGAGAGAAAAGCCTTGTCCGACTGAGTCCAAGCAGCCACACACGCCGCATCACGCTCGCTCAACCTCGAATCCGAATCTCGAACTATAAATCTCTCGACTGATAAATCGTCCGCAACCAGGAAGCGCCACATCATCGGAGGCACAAAGTCTAGTTCTGGAGTCACATACTGGATGTCGGCGCCGAGATTTCGCAGAGATTCCACTACGTCAGAGGATAGAGGAGGATGTTTCGACGCAGAGGTACTGGCAGGTGATATGGCGTATATACGTAGAGTCCAGCCTGGAAAATATCGTATGATTAGTTCAGCGTTACGCAGTGCTCCGACAATGTAACGCCTATTTGTTCCATATAAGGACATGGAAACAATTTTTATACCCTCTTCTACATTTGACATTGAGCTCTTTCCCTTTGCTAATTGTGAATTGACATTTTTGTTTTCCAAATCATTGGGAGAGCTATTTTCTTTTGATTTCATAGGATGAAGCTGTGTAAAGGGTTTCATTGGTAAAGCTTCTTTTTTGAAGTCACTTGTATCTTCCGCAAAAGTGTCCTTAGCAAACTTCTCAGCATTGAATATTCCATCAGCATTTATATGTTGAAGATCTTCCTTATCACTGTCAATAGAAGAAGTGGATATATTTTTCCTTTTGTTTTTATTATTTATATTACTAGTAATGTTTATTCCATTACGTGACAACTTGTCAAGTTTATCTAAAGATAAAGAATGTAGAGTTGGACTTGCAGATGTTGACAGACTAGAGAATCTAAGACCATTACGGTCTGTTAACTTAATTTTCAGATGAGAATCTTTATACGGTTCTTGGGTCCTAGTCACTATTGAATGAGAATTCACAGGTTTATCTAGACTACCAGTTGATTCAACCGAAGCAGATTGATTAGTCTTGTTCAGAGCAACCATTTCAGAGCTGTATGAATTTCTATGTAGAAGATTAGAAGAATGGCTTGAGATCTGATTCAGATTTAAGTAAACCCTTGATACAAAATCTCTTAATGAACTATCAGATACATTATCGCTGATTTGAAGAACTGAGGTGTTTAAGTTACTCAAAGGCACAGGGAGGAAACTGTCATCAAGATTTCTCTGCGATTCTTGAGCTTTAATTTTTCTCACTGTTTCATCTATGTCAATATCAGTGCCATCTGGCGACTGATCAGAGATTAATTTATCCTCTCCCTCACTGTGATCTAATTTTACACTGAGGTGAAGATTGTTGTTCATCTCATTCTTTTCTGGTAGTGTCCTGAAATTATACACTTCATTAACATCTTGATTTGAATACAGATTTCTCTCTTTCTCAATTCTGCGTTGAAACTGAAAATGAAAGACTATAACACAGACGACAACAACACATCCCAATATGATTAGTTTTCTTCTGGCCTTTCTCATAGTTTCAAATTATCTGATGTTAAATTGTAAAAATGTATAATAAAATTTCATGTTCTGAAATCAATAGCATTAAACAAATCATATGCATCGATGAAGTTAAGTAAAATATATATCACCATCGGGATTGTATGTTTAGTGAATAATTAACGTTAAAACGAATAGTCACTGAATAGTGTGAAGCTAAAGACATGCTACACTTTATTTGAAGACCTACGAATTTAAAAATATCCAAAAAACTTCTTTAACAAGAACAAGATACTTTGAAATTTGGGTACTTTCATAAGACATCACCAAATGCAAATCTGTTGATAGCCCAATTTGTAACAAAGGAACAATTTCATTATCGATATTTGATCATATATAAAATATATAAGAAAATAAAATCTCATTATAAAATCTCTTCTTATTTTCTCTCAATAACGTCAATTTGTGGACACCAGAGCAGCCTCTTTAACCTTCTGTCTCCACTGATACCGGTCCTGGGCAAGATCATAAACATCACTCTCTGCTAGGTTATATTTAGTGTCTATTTGTTTTATATCTTTATTATACTGTTTAATTAAAGCATATTTATTTCCCATACCTAGTTTCATTATAAATCATTATTATATTCCTTGAGGTGAATTGAACCCTCGTGGGTTCGAATCCCGGCCGCGCTGATCTGAGAGTAAAATCTCGGACATTCAGTGGACTGGCAACAAGGAAAATGGACTAAATTGCCTAATGGATAAAACATGTGGTATTAAAAGTGATAGATATCAACACAGTTGATCATTTCACTATAATGCGTGTTATTATTATTATTATTATATGTTATTATATATTATTTAACATATTATTATTACGTTATTATTATTATATTTGCTCTCTTCCAATAGCTTCTTGTGGTTTGAATCTTGAACACGAGGCTGTAAGGATAGCTGTTGGCCTACAGTTAGGCACAAAGTTATGTGAACCCCATAAATGTATGTGTGGCAGCGTAGTTGATGCTAGAGGATATCACAGACTTTCTTGTCGCAAGAGTGCAGGTAGGACCCTCAGACATCATAATCTTAATGACATTGTGTGGCATGCGCTGAATAAAGCTGGTTGTCCAGCCATTAAGGAACCAACAGGCTTGTCTACATCAGATGGTTAGAGACCAGATGGCCTCTCCCTGATCCCGTGGGCTGAAGGTAAATCGCTGCTGTGGGACGTCACAGTGATTGGTTCCCTAACCAAATCATACCTGAATTTTTCATCTATGTCAGCGGGTGAAGTAGCTGAACTGGCTGCAGATAGGAAAACGGCCAAGTACAGTGAACTCTGTACTAGCTACTGCTTCATCCCTCTGGCTTTTGAGACGTTAGGCCCAATGAATGATGAGGGCAATAAATTCATCTCCTCTTTAGGCAAGAAACTTTCTTCCGTGACAGGTGAAAAACGTGAAACTTGCTTCCTAAGACAGAGATTGTCTATCTGTGTGCAGCGATTTAATACCATCTGTGTAATTGGTACATTTAATTCTCAAGGTGAGTACTATGGTCCCAGAGATGCTGCAACTACAGCTGGATTCAATGTTCAAGATTCGAAGGCTCTTCCTCTATCATTACTAACGATGAAGCCAGGGTCGTCGTCATCCCTGCAGGGATAGTCAGTTTCTCCAGTGGATGTTCCAGATTCACCTTCCTTGCTCTCCAGCTAAGAACCCATCCTGTCTCCGGGGCTTCCCTATCAATCCTGCTTCCGTCCCTACTCGCCTCCTTCTTCTGACGAAATTCTGTCGAGCAGCTCCAACATACTCCATGAGTCTCCTTCCAGGATTTCAACATTACTTCCCATGAATTCCCAAATCTTTGCTCATTCCCCTTCGCTCCTGCTTGGCGAATTCGAGAACCTCGGCGCAACAGGGTTACCCTCCTATTCTGGCAAAAGACCCTTCTTGTTTTCTATTGAGGCTGAGCAAGCATTGATAAACTCGGAAATCTTTAATACAAAGTCTGGCCTTCCGTTTCCGGGTCCGAAAGCTCCTAGCGGTTCCTCTAATCCAGCTCCAATCCACGTCACTTCCGAGTCTGGATCAGAAGGACTGCAGGTTGTAGGGGACAGCTCAAGGGTGATGGAGGGGCTGAGGAAAGCTCTGAATGAGGAGGATGCAGTGTCGAGGAAGAAGCTTCATCTAGTAGTTCAAAGTGTTGCTACAGAAAAGTCCCCTATTCGGGAGATAATGCTGAATCAGACGCCACCTGGCTGCAGAACCTCTGATTTATCCAGAGAATCCTCTAATGGGGCCGCTGGAGATTCCACAAAAATACCGAAAACTGAATCCTACCAGGAAGATTATTCCAAAAAAGTATTTGTCAAGGTCTCTGAAATATGTTACGTCGTCAAGGCTTCTGTGGTAGTCAACACAGCTCTTACGTTTGTTTCTAATGCTGAGCTGGAGGTGGACTCCCCTAGTCGATCTTCCGAACATCAGTTCAATCAACTGATCCTACAGGAATCCTTGTCCGACAAGAGAAAGTCTGGATTTGCCGGTTCTGTCCCAGTCAACCAGTCTAATAGTAATTGCATATCCCTGTTCATCGATGACTCCTCAGAAGTTAAGGTGGGGAGAGACACTCCGATTTCAATTTTTGAGCAGACACCTCGTTTTGGTACGCCAACTGTGCTCGGTGCGTCAGGGTTAGAAATTGGAATGAAGCCAATGCTACGTGAGTCAGAAGTGAGTTTAATCTACCCTTTCAAGGACAACTTAACAGCCTCACAGGCAGCTGTTACCTGCATCAAGTCAGTTCTGGGAGAGAGTCAAGGTAGCAACCTCACGTATCTAACTCCAGGGTCCGCAGTAAGTGTATCTGACGAGAAGATCAAGGGAAGTATGAAATTTTGCATAGAACAAAGCGATAAGCTGCTAGCATTCAAGAGAAAAGAGAGAGTAAAACAATTAACGGATGCTCATGAAAGTGTTCCTAATCAATATGGTGCTAAAGATCATCTTGAACAGTATAGAGCTGACGTACATCATGAACATCGCTGTGCTGATCATGTTCAGCAAGGGTAAGATCTTCATGAACAGATTGGTGCTGAAGGTTATCATGAACAGCATGGTGCTGAAGATCGTCATGAACAACATAGTGCTGAAGATCATCATGAACTGCTCGGTGCTGAAGATCACCTTGAACAGCTCGGTGCTGAAGGTTATCATGAACAGCACGGTGCTGGAAGTCATCATGAACAGAATAATGCTGAAGATCATCTTGAACAGCTCGATTTTGAAGATTATCACGAACAGCTCGGTGCTGAAGATCATCATGAACAGCTCGGTGCCGAAGATCATCATGAACAGCATTGTGCTGGAGGTCATTATGAACAGTTTAGTGCTGAAGTTCATCATGAACAGCTCGGTGCTGAAGATCATCATGAACAGCACGGTGCAGAAAGGTATTATGAACTGCTCGGTGCTGGAAAACATCATGATCTGCAGTGTGATGAAAATCATCATGAACAACACGGTGCTGAAAATCATCGTCAACAGCATGAGAAGCATGACCGAATTGATAATCGCAGCCGTCAGACACTTCATAAGATACAGAAGAAGAAGTTGCAGTCGTCGTGCCTTCAGATTCAGCCGGTGCTTCATTTCAATCTCCAGGAGCAACAACATCTTAATCAGGGCTTTGATCGACAGCGTATCGTGTTAACCGTGAGCCCACCTGGATCTTCTGGCTCCCTTCCCCCACCGCATTCCTCAACCCACATACCACTGCAAGGGGCAGGGCCTCAGCTCTCAAGCCTGGCCACTGTGAGTGGTGACTCCGCAGTGAGGCAATCCACGTGGATGTTCATGGGTCGCGTGCAGCAGAACCCGATCGGCTCACCGGCTGGGTTGACCCCTCAGGTTCATCTGCGTCCTGTCTCCGCCACCGCTCAGCCGCCGTAGGATGGCTTCGCTCAACCCATGGCTGACCTGCTCTCTCCGTTTCACGTCAACCGTCCGTCCAGTCTAAAGTTCAACGCTCTGATACAGCCTCTCGGTAGAGCTCAGTCTGCTCCCACGAGATCTGATCAGCAGCAGCTTGGTCCGCCACTGCTACATCAACAACAGCCTGGTGCTACGGGAATGAGGCAGGAGCGCATCAGTCAGCTGATTGGCAGGGAGCAATTTTCTTTGATATCGGATTTGGAGATGAGCGAGATGGGAGGGGAATCTGAGCGCACTTCTACTTCCCCGTGTGGTGAAGAATCGCACTTAAATCAACCATCATCCACAGCATATCCGACTGCGGATCAGAGTGTGCGGGGTTCGAGTCCTGGGCTCTCCCGTCACTGACGTCACTTTCTGACGTCGTAGAACGGGCATACATGACATCGAAGAACAAGAGATGCGTCACTGAACGCGATAATAATATTATCTATATATCTATATAATAATAATAATAATAACAAAAATATAATATAATATAATATAATATAATATAATATAATATAATATATTATTATTATTATAAAATAAAATTATAAACATTGAGGTTAAACAGCTGATTGACAGGAAACAAAATAAACTGTTACGATTGCTGTGATTAAAAGTTGTTAAACTGCGCCATAAATAGGCACGCCCAACTTTGTGATAATATTTTAAAATTTAGTGAAGAATACGAATAAGTAAAAGTTGATCTGTATTTAAATCGACTTTGAAGTTATGCTAGTAAACATATAAATGTATTAAACAACTTTCAATAAGCAAATAAATGATAAATCTAATTAAGTTAAGAGTTAGCCATTATTTACGGCTACTGATTTGTTTACACAGTAGGTCACGTGACCATCATTTCCTAATGAGACATCACAAAAACAAACCGATTCATTTTCATAATAAAATCTTTTAGTTTACAGGTAAAATAATCATAACTCTTCGCCTAAATAAATATACTGTACAATTAAAACATTTCAGTGAAGTAATTTAAAAATGTTACTTAGAAATTACATTTTAGAAGAGCGTTACATGATATTTGATGTAAACGGCAAAACAATTGTCTTTCGTTTTATTGGTTTAGATTGAGCAATACCTGCTTAATTCCAAACTTAAGCGGACTTAATTTATATTTATTTAACCAATGTTGCGGCTATGTCCTTCTATGTCCTTGCTTTGTCGCTTTTCCGAATCATATATGTTTATATAGCGGGAACTTAGAAACTACTAACTGTCTTTTAACTTCCTTTTATTCACACAATAAAAGAAATGAACACAAAATTTAAACTGCTCCAACAAATAGCTATATATATATATATATATATATATATATATATATATATATATATATATATATATATATATATATATATATATATGAACTAAAACAGATACGAAATTCCTACAGATTCCTACACACTTTCTATATTATACCAATTGGATGGCCGAATGGTCATCAAGCTTGCCTGTGTAACAGGAAGTCATCAGTTCGAATCCTGACAAGTATTTTGTAAATTAAAGTAATATATTTTATTTTTGTAGTATCGTAATTTATGATTTTAAATTTGTGGAATAGTGTATTATATATGTAATAAATTAGTATGACTTTAAGGCTTTCAATAAAATGGTATGCGTTATAGAGATGTGAATAAAATTTGTTTCCTAAATTTGTACAGATACTCTAATTACTTTTTTTATTTTAACTGAGATTTTTTAAAAATTGAGTAAATTCAAGGTTTGTGGACAAGTTCATCTGGTCGCGGTTAATAAATCACCATCAACATGTCGAGTAAACAAATGGAACGTATCCTTACTGATTATGACTAGTTTGTAATTTTTATTATTTCTCTGATGTACTATTGTAATGAATTTGAGCCGTCTTGAATGATGTCTTTAACCATGCAATTATTTATCTGCCATGCAGCTTGCAAATGGTAGATATATGATTGACTAGAGTGAATGGTCTGAAGTCATTGTGCTGTTAACTGTGCTGCAATTGATTTTGTGTTATGTCATTGTGCTGTTAGCTCTGAGCTTTATTTAGTTTGTGCTATATTATGTCATTGTGCTGTTAACTCAATGCTTCATTTGGTCCAGTGTTATGTTATGTCATTGTGCTGTTAACTCTGTGCTTTATTTAGTTCATGCTATGTAATGTCATTGTGCTATGTTATGTCATTGTGCTGTTAACTCAATGCTTCATTTGTTTCAATGCTACGTTATGAGGTCATTGTGCTTTGTTATCTCTGTGTTTCATTTGTTTCTGTGCTATGTTATGTTATGAGGTCATTGTGCTGTTAACACTGTGCTTCATTTGGTTGAGTACTGTGTCATATAAGTGTATTGTATGAGTGCTCCATCCCTACTTGTATTAGCCTTAACCCCGGCCTCCAGAGCACTTGTTTAATCTCAAGTTTGCAGCAAAGGACTTGGAACGAAATGCCAAGAAATGTGAGAAATCAGAAAGGGAAGAGAAAAATAAATTAAAAAAGGTCTGACTTTTTAATTGGTTTAATTTTGTATGTTACTCTTAGATATAGATTAATTATAACTCTGATATCCATTTTTATAAAATAAGCTATAGTATCTACTTGCTTTCAACTTTATCTATTACATTAAACATTTGTCTAATCTAATGGTATTTTGAATAAAAGTGGTACTTTTTAAAATAAATTAGAAATTTCCATTTGCACTTAAGTCAATTGAAATAGGACACCTTGTTGCATAATAGTTTAACATAATTATTTTAAAATTTACATGTTTGGTTTTGACTGATCCTTTTTGATCACATCGTTTTTAAAGTTTATATTTATATTAATAATTATGAGCTCTTTTATTTGAAGATATTTTTTATTCAGTGTTGCTTCGTGTTGTTTTCTAATATTCCGATGCTCTATTTACCAGGCCATACAGAAAGGCAATATGGAGGGAGCCAAGATACACGCAGAGAATGCCATACGTCAGAAGAACCAGGCGCTGAACTACCGGCGCATGAGTGCAAGGATAGATGCAGTGGCTGCACGCGTACAGACAGCGCTCACAACTAAGCAGGTACCGTGTGACTGATAATTATGTCATTTTTTAGAGTGCTCTCTTATGTTGGATAGTTTTCTCAGGGAATGACGCCCCTGCCCAGTAAATGTTAGTCGAAGCTGAGGAAGGCATAGGGGGCCCACCTCGGCGTAAGCAGAATCTCCCATGAATAATGGTATATCAAAAGGTATGTTGTAAATAATTTAAAGACCCACTCATATGTGGACATGAAGAGAAAGACGGAAGATAGAGATGAGTAGAGGCGTTATATACCATGGACCTGCTAGTAGGCAGTACACTAAGAGAGAGAGTTGTTGTGCTCATACTGAATAAGAAATTCTACTTTAAGTAGGAATATGTACCTTGGACCTGTAACGTGGCGAAACACTACTGTATAGTGGGAAAGAAAGAGAGTACGATTTTTGTCTTGGAATGTTTTGTGTTTCCATATAGAATCTGTATATTTATGAATCTTTTAGTTTTCCTGTGCTTCTGTGTGTATTGTTTCTGGGTTTTATTTTATAATCTGTATCCCTGTTTACTTGTAATTTTAATATAATTTGTAAGCTATTATTGCTATTATTTGTCCGTGTGTTAATATCTAAGTGTTGTTGTTGCTGCATCGTTCAGGTCACTAACTTGATGGTTGTTGTTGTTATTGTTCAGGTAACTAACTCGATGGCTGTATGTGTTGTTGTTGTTGTTCAGGTCACTAACTCGATGGCTGTATGTGTTGTTGTTGTTGTTCAGGTCACTAACTCGATGGCTGTATGTGTTGTTGTTGTTCAGGTCACTAACATGATGGCTGTATGTGCTGTTGTTGTTGCTGCTTCATTCAGGTCACTAACTCGATGGCTGTATGTGTTGTTGTTGTTGCTGCTTCATTCAGGTCACTAACTCGATGGCTGGTGTAGTGAAGGCAATGGAGTCCGCTATGAAGTCTATGAACCTGGAGAAGGTTAGCTTTTACTGCTATAATGATATAATTAGAGGCTTAGGTGAAGATGTATCTACTCTGGTGGTAGAGAAAGAGAAGCTTTCTTTCTGAGAGGGTCTTTTTTTTAAAACGAATCACTATTAGCAAGCCAGTGTGCATACTGGATAGTAATGTCATAATGAATAGTAATGAAATATTAATACGCTACTAATCAATAATAAATAGTAATGATTTTATTTAACATTTTTCTACATCAATTGCACAGATCATAATAGGCAACTGAGTAAGAATTGATGAAGGCAAATGTAAACCACCTCAGACACTATTCCCATGAATTATTAGACCTTAGTATGATATTGAATAATCATCATTTTCCCTTGAGTTCCAGTTTAACTAAGGTGGAATTTTTCTTTCATTCATATTAGAAAATTCTGTATCAATTTCTGGAGCCTAGGTGCTCACCTACCGAAAGCCCTTTCTGATGTTAGTTTGATCAAATTGATATTGATTAATCATGTCTCACAGATATATCAGCTGATGTTGATTAATCATGTCACAGATATATCAGCTGATGTTGATTAATCATGTTACAGATATATCAGCTGATATTGATTAATCATGTCACAGATATATCAGCTGATATTGAACGTGTCTCACAGATATCTCAGCTGATATTGATTGATTGATTGATCGTGTCTCACAGATATATCAGCTGATATTGATTGATTGATTGATCTTGTCTCACAGATATCACAGCTGATATTGATTGATTGATTGTGTCTCACAGATATCGCAGCTGATGGACAGGTTTGAGCAGCAGTTTGAGAACCTGGACGTACAGTCTCAGGTGATGGAGAACACGATGTGCGCCTCGTCCACTCTGACCACACCTCAGAACCAGGTCGACGCTCTCATGCAGGAGGTCGCTGACGAGGCCGGGTGAGTGAACGTACAGTCATTGTGCTGTTAACTCAATAGCTCTCTACATGGGTTCTACTGTAGTGTGACATCATGATTATCATCCTCCCTTAAATCCCAGTTTAACCAGGGTCGGGATACGAACAGACTGTCCCAAATCCAAATCATAATTCTGAAAATGTTCATATATACATAGATGATATCAACATTTCTAGAATAGATAAGACTAAATTTTTGGGAGTGATTCTTGATGAAAAATTATCATGGCAATATCATATTTCTTATACTGCACAAAAATTAGCTAAATCCATTGGATTACTCCATCGGGTTAAAACTAAGTTACCTGAACATTGTATGTTAAATTTATACTGCAGTCTAATATATCCGCATCTAATTTATTGTAATATTGTTTGGGGGAACGCTTCTAAAACCTTGCTCAACGAATTGATAGTATTCCAAAAACGAGCAATTAGAATAATTCAACATGCAGAGTTTCGTAGTCATACGAGCAATATATATAAAGAACTTAAAATTTTAAAGTTAAGTGATATTCATAAACATTGCTGTTGCGTATTTCTGTATAAACTTATTCATAATGATATGCTTTCATGTTACAACTATTCGTTGCTATTAAATAATGTTGTAAATTCTGTTTATAAATTTCGACAAAGTTTCGGAATTTACTATACCATCGTTCAGAACCTTCTGTCGCGAAAAGTATCACTGTACAAGGCCCTAGATACTGGCTATACCTTCCACCTAATTTACGATCATCTCGTTCCGTTAACTGTTTCAATATTAATCTTCGTCAGTACTTATTAAATAAACATATTTCTCTCTCTCTCTCTCTAAATATTTATTAATGATACTGATCTTAAATGTATGATTATGCCTACCTATTATCATTAATTTACTTTATTTTGAATTTCTTTATTTCAACTCTTTAATTTCTACTTTATATTTTCGTTTTAAATTCACCATGGTTCACATTTAAATTGTGTTCACTTATTGCATTTACTTGTTTGTTTGCATTGCTTGTGAACTGTACAGGATTGAATGACCCTTTTTGGTGATCTAAATAAATAAATAAATAAATCCCCTCCGTCCCACACCACACCACCAGCCAATCCCCTATTTGAGACTTTTCCATTCGTTTAAATTTGTGTAGCAATTTCTGGAGCCTAGGCGCTCACCAACTGAATGCCCTTTTTGATGTTGGTATGGATCTTAGTGCTTTAGTCACCTTCTACGACACGTGCAGTCACCGGTTGGTCAATTCTTCAACAACCTGGATACGACACGGCGAATAGATAATAATAATCAAGGTTTAACGTCCGTTTCCTCATCCAAGTATGATGTCAGGGTTCTACTGCGATGTGACGTGAATAGATAATAATAGATAATAATAGTAATAATAATAATAATAATAATAATAATAATAAAGGTTTAACGTCCGTTTCCTCATCCAAGGATGATGTCAGGAACGTCCCCACAGCACACATCACTACAGATCAATTCACCAGACCAATCTGCAAAAGAAATGTGCTGAGGAGAAGTAAGGTCCTAAAAGAAAAGCCAGTCCAATGATCAGAAATGGTCAGGGTAGATTATTAGATAGATAGATAGTTGAGTTTTAGGTTTTTGTTTATTTGTTAATTTAATTAATTAAGCTATGAGAAATTTCAATCAATCAATGAATTACTTAATAGGAATTAACCTCATTGTTCTATTGATTGATTGATTCAAAGGCAAGTTCAAATGAGCTGCTATAATTAAAACCAAATTTGATTATATGATTGATTATACTGATTGATTGATATTCTGGTTAGATTACATTGATTGATTGATATTCTGGTTTGATTATATTGATTGATTGATTGATATTCTAGTTTTATTATATTGATTGATTGATGTTCTTGTTTGATTATATTGATTGATTGATTGATTGATATTCTGGTTTAATTCAGACTGGAACTCAATATGGATCTGCCCCAGGCTCAGACGAGCTCTATAGGAAGTGCCAGCCAGGCTTCTCAAGAACAGGTGTGTTATCATCGTTATAATTATCTAATCATCATCATCAATCAATCAATAAGAATTTAACTTCTCATTCCTCAGCATAATGAAATGTCAATTGCAATTGTTTTTTTGATATTACCAACTAGATGGCGCTAGTCGCTGTTTTGGTAGCCTCTATTTCTGATCAAATACATAGAACTACTACTACTGATAGAATAGACCAATTATTAATAATGTGCTGGTTATATTTTTGACTGAAATATTCATTCCGATATGAATTCATACTGTGTATTATTTTGGACTTTTAATAACGTGTATGTAATACTTTATTGGCGTGTGATTCGGAAATAAACATAAACTCTCTCAGGGTCGTTTCTTGCAGACTCTATGCAAACAGCTGAACAATTCTTTGAAGCTGAAATTTTACTCAAAAATTACGCACAGTATTGTGTTCAGAATCTTTGGGTCATCATCCATAGAATCCCAGTTTAACTGGGGCTTCTTTTCTGTTCGTTTTAGAAAACTTTATAGCTATTTCTGGAGCCTAGGCGCTTACCATCCGAATGCCCTTTCTGACGATGGTTTTGATATTATGTAATTCATTATTGCATTGTCGCCTTTTACAATATGTGTAGTTAGTTATTGGCATATTCTTCAGCAACCGGACACAACTCGAGTAAATATATTAATTTAGAATAATAATGAAATGGTTTGTTGTCAATGTTACAGGATGAGCTCTCACAGAGATTGGCGAGGCTGAGACAGGTTTAGGTTGAGGCATGTCTAGACTGAGGCATGTCTAGACTGAGGCATGTCTAGACTGAGGTATGTCTAGACTGAGGCATTTCTAGACTTAGGCATGTCTAGACTGAGACATTTCTAGACTGAGGCAGGTCTAGACTGAGACATTTCTAGACTGAGGCAGGTTTAGACTGAGACATGTCTAGATTGAGGCATGTCTAGACTGAGTCATGTCTAGCCTGAGGCTTGTCTAGACTGAGTCATGTCTAGACTGAGGCAGGTCTAGACTATTTCACGTCAGCGACAATATTTCTTGTATAGTTTTCAGAACTCACACTGTCCATCATCATCATCTAGAAGATTTAACCTGTGAAATTGGACTTCATATTAGACTTAGTTCTGCTACTTGAACCTAACAGATAAGCCTATATGCTCGAGAACTTACTTAAAAACTTGGGTTTATCAGCCTCTAGGCCTCTATCTATACTCTTCTTTATTTGTACGGTTACAGTTTGCTGACTATATCATGTCTGCGTAGTTGTAGTTTATAATTTATTGTCGAGGCTTTGTACATCTTACGATTTTCTTCAGAATGTCTTAAATTTATTGTGTTTACATGAAACAAGTTGATTTGTATGCCCTTGATCTGACATTTAAATATAAGAAATGGAGTAGAAATTGATATTGATAGGTTTGCTAGATAAATCTATTGCATTCATTCTTTCCGATCAATTAATTAATTAATCCACTGTCGTATGAAGGGATTTATTGCTGCTTATATTAGAGGAGCTGTCTGCTTATGCGTGTATGTATGTGTCTATTTATGTGTCTTTGTATGTGTATATGTCAATTGTACGGCTGTACGCGTATATTTAGATACATGTACATGTAACTACTGTACTAGTACATTTTGTGTATAACGGAATATTTACGATGTTAAAGAATACAGAGCGTGCTTTCATATTTGACAATTATATCTGCCACATTTGGAAGGAATAGTTAACTGGCAAAAGAATCTTTCCATGCAAGTTATACTTTAAACGTTGACCCCATTCATCAAAAATCTATTACAAAATTGCTAATTATATTATTAAAGCAAAACATAAATGTCATCATACTGTTTAGAGTATGGTGTTCACGATCATCTATATTAAAAGTGTATGCTGTTTGTAGAGTGTACACACATCTCTATAGTACAAGTGTATGCTGTTTAGATTGTACACTCTCATATATATATATATATATATATATATAATATATATATATAGATATATATATATATATATAGATCTATATATATATATATATATATATATATATTGCGAGTGTATGTAGACCGCCCTCTATTCTTCGGCTTCTTTATTTATTTAGTTATGTAAGATTTCTGGTGTTTTTTCTTATTTGGGCGAGAAAGTGAAAGTAATAAATATTACTTTGAGAAACTAATTAAATGTAAATATTGTGGTATAATGTGTTGCTATTCTGATATTGCCTGATACTCTATTGCTAAAGAAGTTCCTGATTTTCTCTGAGGACGAGAAAACAGGCATAAAGTTCAAGTAATTTCGTTTTTAATAGAAAATTTACACTCTGTAGTACTTTCTAAGCGTTAATATTATTTTTATATATCTATATAAGACGTAAGACGTAACGTAATCCGTGGATGAGATACGGCCGTTAACATGTGCGTAGGTAGTATATGAGATTTACTTTTAATAATCCACTTATGTAATATTAAAATCATCAATGGGAATAATATATATAATATATATATTATATATATTATATATAATATATATAATATATATAATTTATAATATATATAATATATATAATATATAATATATATATATATATATATAATATATATAATATATAATATATATAATATGTATAATATATATATATTATATAATATATATAATATATATATAATATATATAATATATATATAATATATATAATATTTGAAGCCTGGAATTCTACAGTTAGGATTTGTATGTGTGCAGTTTTATCAATTGTATTGCCTCCAGGCTTACATTGATTTTATTTATAATCTGCTGTGATTTTTTCATACAATGTTACTGAAAATGCAAAATTAGTTTACAGTGACTAATTAATTACTTCTTCTTTAATTAATTTCATTTAGCTATAATTAAACTTCTATTTTTTCTGCCTAGTGACAGATTCAACGCATAATTTGTCGCGCATTGTTTAATACTGTAATAATAATAATAATAATAATAATAATAATAATAATAATAACACACATAGTGAAATGATCAACTAGGATGATATCTATCACTTTTAATACCGCATGTTTAATCCGTTAGGCAATTTGTTCATTTTCCGTGTAGCCAGTCCAGTGAATGTCTGAGATTTTACTCTCAGATCAGCGCAGCTGGGATTCGAACCCACGAGGGTTCAATTCACCTCAGGGTCCGTAACTAATACAGGGTGTAACTAATCTGCAATCACATTTCTAACAATATATTGCATTGACTTCGACACGCGACAGTTTAGTCATTCTAAACAGAAGAGATAATAAGAATTGACTGTTTGACAAGTTATATTATGGGGGGAGCTCATTCGATATGTACCATTGATTTTGTTGAAATGTAATCGATTAATGCTATTGATCATCACCATCATCGTCTCTTTATTTCTAGTTTAACTAGGGTCGTGATTAAGCTTTTAATTCCTTTCATCAACCGACTACCCTATAGAATGTTGGTTTGGATCTTAGTGCTTTGTCGCCTTTTACGACACATGCAGTCCACGGTTGGTCTATTCTTCATCAACCCGGACACAACACGAAAGAATTGATTTTTGATATTTCTGTGACATATTTATTAAGTAGAATGTTGTTTCTTGCAGTAGGCCTACATGCTTTTATCATTTTCTGACTAGTTAATACATGCTAGGGACAAACACACGTCTGCAATATAGAGTTATGCACAATTAAAATACATTCAATTGGAAGAAAAGAATAAAACCAAATTATTGGCACACTATGTTCTACATTCCTGTTTATAAATAAATACAAAAATAATTTCAATATTAAAAATAATCACAGCGTATCTCCAAACAGGAATAGAGCATGACTACTGGTATTAATATTAGTAATATAAACTTATATATATATATATATATATATATATATATATATATATATATATATATATATATATATATATGTATTACTAATATTATTATTATTATATACTATTATTATATACTATACTATGATTATGGTATTATTGTTAGTAGTGTAAACTTATATATGTATTACTAATACGATTGTTATTATATACTACGAATACTGGTCACATGAAATCGTAGGACAAGGGTGTAGCGCTACTGTTGGGACATTATCTCCCACTGTACCACCATGGCTTCAGGTCCCTTGGTCTCGAGTAGAAATCTACGACCAGCTGTAACACCAGGTGGCACCACAAGGCTTGGATTTAACTCTGTCTCTATGCGTTCAGACTGAAACATCAATCAATCAATCTTAATTAATATAACAAAGAACTTTTGGCTGTCAATATAGGAGTCGAATATAATTTATTCGAATCCGATCATATGGTTCAACTGGGATTGACGGGAAGATGATGAAGATGATTAATATTAATTCGTTCTATTGATTAACGTGCGCAAATGGAAACGAACGTCGTGAAGAAAGTCTATTTAATTGAGTCTATATTAATACCCGCATTTACTAACTTTTCTTTAATCAATTGATCACTTACGCATCTGTTGTTGGTTAAACTATTGTTCAGAATTTTTAATTGGTCTATACTAAGCGGTTGTCCAATTACTAGAAATAAATAATTTTAACTTTACCTCTATACGATTAATGGAGAGAATAAAATCAGCATGACCGTAGATGGGAAAACCTCCTCTCAAAGCTTCTTTCATGTCACGTGATGTGCTAACAACCATTGCATTCTCTTCTTTTTGCCGCATCGACCATAAATCTGCACATTACATGCAAATACACGCTTGCTATACCTGCACAAACATACGTACACACACAAACACATACACACAGATATCTAACCGGAGGACGCCTATTCTTAGTCTTATAAGTATCATCTTCTGTTTAATGTCATTGTAACAAAGTGTATGTAACGTTAGTCCACATTTTTACCCAACTTCAGTTATTAACTTTTCTTATCGCTGCTACCCTATTACTATCTTCCTTCTTTCCATTCAAAGACTACATTCCAATCCAGTCTTACGTCTAAATTATGCAATTATTTGAATTAATTATTTAGCTACTTAACTCTGATGATAGGCCTATCTCTGTCTCACTTCAGTGCACTGCCAAGTGGCAGGGCTAGGGTACATGTTCATAGTAAAAGTCTGTTTTCTCGCTCCATAAGAGCACTCCTTAGATCAACAAGTTAATCCCTTCACAAAGTCTATACCTTATCCATACCTTATGTAGCCAATAGCTTGGGAAAAGTATGGACTCTGAGGTGGTTTCCCGTTGACTTCCTCAGTTAGGCCTATATGTTTCAATAAAGGCTATATATCAATCTTTATTTCACCAAAAGGCAGCAAATCAGTATAAAAGTGAACCGGATATAGAACAGGATATAGAACCTGTATCCTGGAATCCCAGAGAGGTGGATATCTTGTGTGTGTCACTATCAGTCACCGGCTTGTCAATCTCCACCATCAGCTGTAAGTCCCCTATCAATGAATCAATCGTCCATTAGTCAACTCATTAATTCTTAAACTATTATTATTACAGCTATCTTTTGCTTTAAATTTAAATAAATATGTTTCCGCCTTAGAATGTGTCCTATCCAACTCTTATTCCTATTTCTTAATACATTAATCAACTGTCTATTTGTACCAACTCTCTCCAGAACTTCCTCATTTGTAACCTTTTGAGTCCAGCTAATCCTCTCCATTCTTCTTCATATCCATATTTCCAATACCTCTAGTTTCCTAAAATCTTCTTTCCTTAAGGTCCATGTTTCACATCCATATAATTGTAACCATTTATTATTTTAAAATTATTGAATTTTGAGAATTAAAATTTTATATTTTAATTATAAATTATATACATTATATATATATATAATATAATATATATATATAAATTATGTATATATATATAAATAAAATTAATAATAAAAAATTATTAAATTATTAATTAAAAAATAAAATTTAATAAATAGAAACCATTTATTATATTAAAATTGTAGAATTTTGAGGAATAAAAGTATAACACGCTCAATTTTTTTGATTAATTATATTTATTATTGTGTAATTATATATGTAACTATGTATTCTTAATTATAATATAGATTATATAGTTGCTTACGTATAGTATGTATCATTCGTATTTATCATATCTCTGATCAATCGTGATTGTGCACAAAACAATATAGAGCAAGAGATCAGAGAATCAGCTAAGAATATATTCTACATACAGAACTTTAGCTGAGAATCGCCGCAGCGGGTTTTCAAATAGTGACTGTTTGAAGACCATTCCAGATTTGCGATGAAGCTCTTGTGACCCTAAATAGCGTAAAGTAACATAACAAAATTACAGTCATCAATTACAACATCGAGCACCACTGAGACAAATCCAAGCCGTCGAGCAAAAAGAAGGTCCTAAAACGGTATAAGTTCCAACATTCAGAAAATCAGTAAAAAGAGATAAGGGAATTAAAGAAAAGGAGGTTTACGGGCTGGTCACAATCCTTGGAATAATTTCAATTAAAAGTAAGCGGAACAGAGTTACACCAATCTATGTTATAATTTTCACTTTGTATTCCATTTCCATAGATATCTTAATGTAATTATTGATTTGTTTGATTTAGCTGCTGCAAAGAAAGTAACCTACCGTTAAGACACCACTGAAATGTTTTTGAAGGGTGAGTCCATTGTCATGAACTGTGAAGAGATAGATGTTAGAATCATAGCATCCTGCAGCGAGCAGCTTGCCATCTGAAGAAACAACATTGCGTAATTAATATCCGCTGTATCAATCTTAAATGATAACAATGCAGTAAAAAATTACTTCAACGTGAATAAAACTTGAATTTATCGTCATCACTTCATAGAAACATTACATTGACTTGCAAGTAATTTTACTATTTCACGCATCTTGTTCATTCTCTTATAAAGAAACGTTTTCCCGAAGTATACGTTAGTATGGGCCTACTGACAAATGAAAGGAAATAGAAGCAGAGGCATACCACATTAGGAAGATAAGAACGTTAGATGATTTAAAGATCCACTCTAATGTGGACATGAAGAGGGAAACGGAAGACAGAGAAGAGTGGAGGCGTTACATGCTAAGGACCTGCCAGTAGGCAGTGAACTAAGAGAGAGAGATACATTAATAAAGCACGTTTCCCTACTCAGACTACTTTAAGGAGGAGGCAGGCATCATTCACCCTGGTTGACTTCCCTGACATTGCCCTATGGCGATGAACCGGACGTTAAAGTCCTATTGATTAATTAATTGATTCATTCATTTGTAACTTAAATTAATGATAAAAACGCTATTACTATATTGATTCGAAATAAAATTGTAATCTTCCCGATTAAAAGAAAATAATTAAGTTAAAATAAGTTCTAGTTAAAAAGTTCTATTCAAAAGTTCTATTTAAAAGTTCTATTTAAAAAGCTAAAAATTAAAAAGTGCTATACTAAAAGTTCATTTATATTGGATGTTGGAAGTACAAATTGTATAATAAGAACCGGGTGAGAACAGTAGAGGGTCCAGAGGCTCGATGGTAACTTGGATAGAGACGAGACAGGCTCCATCCAGGTTCCTAAGCACCAGTATCCTGCCCTGGGTGGTTGCTATAGCAGCAACTGGATCACTAGGGTGGAAAGCTGCGGATAGGCAAGGCTCCTGGAAACAAATGTCAGATGCTTTATTTTTATATTTTGGAAATTCCTCTCGTTTCTTGCAATGTATTGAATTGGATTGAATTGATTCACGTTTGTTTCACTTCGGTAAAATCGTACACCTGAAACACATGGAGATAAAGTGAAAAAGGACACAAAGGCCACTAATGCACTAACATGTGCCCTGAACACATATAGCAAAAATAAGTCACATAAAGTAGTTAACTGCAATAGTTACTGCAGTTTACTTCGCCCTGGCATATGGGAAACATATTCGTTATTGGTACGCAAACTGATAATAAGTTAAAAACAAAGATACCACTGGTTCTAATCTCACCCGGACCCTGTCTAACAGGAACAGTATTTTTATAGTGCTTAACAGACTTCAATTTAGTTTGAAATCTTTTTCTTTTACCCGAATCCTAGACCACTGGCTTAGCAAGTGTGCTAGCTATTCACTAAGCTACTGTAGTTGATTAAATTGATTATTACTTCGACCATCCTGCTAATTTATCTCTCAGCAACTAATCAATCAATCGATGCAACTATCGATCGATCAGTCAATCCATAATTATGTCATCATTTGGTTTAGTTATAAATTTAGAAATCCACAAATCTTGAGTTAAAAAGCAATAAATAGACAAATATAAAAATGATCGCATATATAAAAAGTATATAAATATTAGCAATACATAAATACACAAATATGCATAAATTAATCAATGATGGAAAGATATACAGTATGTATGACTAAGTGATGCACAAATTAAGTTGAGCAAGAAATAAATAGAATAAACACATAAATATAAATAGATAAACCATCACTAGACAAGATACAGTCTATGCGAATTAATAGTTCACAAATTATTAAACAATAAATATATTAATTTATTAATAAATATATCAATAAACAAATAGATACATAAACAGTGTATAATATATGTAAAATAAATTACAAATGACTAAATGACACTAGAGGACAAATAAGTAAATAAAATTATAAAAGAAGTAAATTAATAATTAATGCGTACCTCCATCCGAACAGTCCATATTGTTCTATGTTCCAGTAGATTCCACAGAGCAATGGTTCCATCAAATCCTGCCGTCAACATGAGGGGTAGGGTGGGGTGTCCAGCCACCCCCCACACCTCCTTCACGTACCCCTGCAGCAATGATAGCATGTGCCATTTAACGTACGACCCTAGAGACATTTAATTTTACGAACTAACACCTAGATACATTTTAGGTACGAATTAATATCGAGCGACATTTAACATAAAAACTAATACCTAGAGACGTGTAACATAAGAACTAATACCTAGAGACGTGTAACATAAGAACTAATACCTAGAGACGTGTAACATAAGAACTAATACCTAGAGACGTGTAACATAAGAACTAATACCTAGAG
Organism: Enchytraeus crypticus; assembly: GCA_905160935.1. Taxonomy (NCBI): domain Eukaryota; kingdom Metazoa; phylum Annelida; class Clitellata; order Enchytraeida; family Enchytraeidae; genus Enchytraeus; species Enchytraeus crypticus. Next base: position 68,295 of record CAJHZI010000892.1, on the reverse strand, counting down.
ACGTGTAACATAAGAACTAATACCTAGCGACATGTAACATAAGAACTAATACCTAGAGACGTGTAACATAAGAACTAATACCTAGAGACGTGTAACATAAGAACTAATACCTAGAGACGTGTAACATAAGAACTAATACCTAGAGACGTGTAACATAAGAACTAATACCTAGAGACGTGTAACATAAGAACTAATACCTAGAGACGTGTAACATAAGAACTAATACCTAGAGACGTGTAACATAAGAACTAATACCTAGAGACGTGTAACATAAGAACTAATACCTAGAGACGTGTAACATAAGAACTAATACCTAGAGACGTGTAACATAAGAACTAATACCTAGAGACGTGTAACATAAGAACTAATACCTAGCGACGTGTAACATAAGAACTAATACCTAGAGGCATTTAACATACGAGTTAATAGCTAGAGACATTTAACATACGAGCTAATACCGAGAGACATTTAACATACGAGAAATACATAGAGACATTTAACATACGAGCTAATACCTAGAGACATTTTGAGTATATTCTAATTTACTAAATCACCAATATAAGCGGGACTGACTACAATATAAATATTCGTTTATTTGTGAGCCGATATGTCTTGACTAAACCAAGATTCCTCTAGTAATACTAGCTTTATTAAGAACTGTAAGTAACATAATTATCATGATAGTCAGCTAGATAAGATACCCTGTATCATCTACGACAATTTTCTTCACTTACGACAATTTTCTTCACTTACGACAATTTTCTTCACTTACGACAATTTTCTTCACTTACGAGAATTTTCTTCACTGACGACAATTTTTCTTGCAATAGATGTAGGAATTGCTGTTAAGGCATTGTATGTCGCTTATGCATTTTGTGTCTTTGCTGAAATCTAAACATATTCCGCTATTAGGTGTTGCAAATAAATCCACAACATGATCCAAATAGTGATTTAATTACCCGACACTAATTTACGAGAAGCGAAAATTTTATCATGCTCAACTCATTTTTCTGTGACGGTAGCTGGTATGTGTCGAGATGCTCTGAAAGAAAGAATTAAGAATCTGACTTTTGACTTTTAATGCATTACAACTTCTTTCAAAGTACTCACAATAGTCACAATAATTAGCATACACTTTGTATTGGAGAATATATGAACCTGAACCAAAACGTCGAACGCGGATTCATCTACGATTTCCTTAAGCACGGTGTTGTTTGTGGTGCCAATTAGAAGGGATTCTACTTCCCTTCTATATTGAGAGGAAGCCTCGACTTTATTGTGAGAGGAAGCCCCGATTGTCTGCATACTGGGGATCAGGCATCTTACGTTACCTGCGGATTCCGCTAACTAAAATAATAAAACGACACATCGATATTTAAATACGCCTTCAGTGATTTTAAATAATCATGACGAGTTAATTAGTTCTCACCAGGTATATAGCTCGTCGACGGATTGTTCAATTTTCAATGTATTTTGCGTTTTTATTTTGAAACTTGTATTTTGTACAATGTATTTTGTTTTAATTTTATTTCTATATGTGTTTGCAATTTACTCTGATCAGCTTCTCTGAAAGGCACTGTAATAAAATTATAAGAAATCTGTTATTAGTATGTCAGAGAAATAGGCTAAATGTTAGAGAAATAGGGTATATATCAGAAAAATAGGGTACATGTCAGAGAAATAGGCAATATGTCAGAGAAATAGGCTATATGTCAGAGAAATAGGCTATATTTCAGAGAAATAGGCTATATGTCAGAGAAATAGGCTATATTTCAGAGAAATAGGCTATATGTAAGAAAAAAGGCTATATATCAGAGAAATAGGCTATATTTCAGAGAAATAGGCTATATTTCAGAGAAATAGGCTATATTTCAGAGAAATAGGCTATATGTCAGAGAAATAGGCTATATTTCAGAGAAATAGGCTATATGTCAGAGAAATAGGCTATATTTCAGAGAAATAGGCTATATGTCAGAGAAATAGGCTATATTTCAGAGAAATAGGCTATATGTCAGAGAAATAGGCTATATTTCAGAGAAATAGGCTATATATCAGAGAAATAGGCTATATTTCAGAGAAATAGGCTATATTTCAGAGAAATAGGCTATATATCAGAGAAATAGGCTATATGTCAGAGAAATAGGCTATATTTCAGAGAAATAGGCTATATATCAGAGAAATAGGCTATATTTCAGAGAAATAGGCTATATGTCAGAGAAATAGGCCTATATTTCAGAGAAATAGGCTATATTTAAGAGAAATAGGCTATATGTCAGAGAAATAGGCTATATCAGATAATAAGCTATATTTCAGAGAAATAGGCAGAGAATAGATATTTCAGAGAAATAACTATATTAGGGTATATGTCAAAGAAATAGGCTATATTTCAGAGAAATAGGCTATATATCAGAGAAATAGGCTATATTTCAGAGAAATAGGCTATATGTCAGAGAAATAGGCCATATTTCAGAGAAATAGGCTATATGTCAGAGAAATAGGCTATATTTAAGAGAAATAGGCTATATTTCAGAGAAATAGACTATATTTAAGAGAAATAGGCTATATTTAAGAGAAATAGGCTATATATCAGAGAAATAGGCTATATTTCAGAGAAATAGGCTATATTTAAGAGAAATAGGCTATATGTCAGAGAAATAGGCTATATTTAAGAGAAATAGGCTATATGTCAGAGAAATAGGCTATACATAAGAGAAATAGGCTATATTTAAGAGAAATAGGCTATATTTCAGAGACATAGGCTATCTGTCAGAGAAATGGGATATATTTCAGAGATATAAGCTATATGTCAGAGAAATAGGCTATATTTAAGAGAAATAGGATATATTTCAGAGAAATAAGCTATATGTCAGAGAAATAGGGTATATGTCAGAGAAATAGGCTATATTTCAGAGAAATAGGCTATATGTCAGAGAAATAGGCTATATTTCAGAGAATTTGGCTATATGTCAGAGAAATAGGCTATATTTCAGAGAAATAGGCTATATGTCAGAGAAATAGGCTATATTTAAGAGAAATAGGCTATATTTCAGAGAAATAGGCTATATATCAGAGAAATAGGCTATATTTCAGAGAAATAGGCTATATTTCAGAGAAATAGGCTATATGTCAGAGAAATAGGCTATATTTAAGAGAAATAGGCTATATGTCAGAGAAATAGGCTATATATAAGAGAAATAGGCTATATTTAAGAGAAATAGGCTATATTTCAGAGACATAGGCTATCTGTCAGAGAAATGGGATATATTTCAGAGATATAAGCTATATGTCAGAGAAATAGGCTATATTTAAGAGAAATAGGCTATATGTCAGAGAAATAGGCTATATTTCAGAGAAATAGGATATATTTCGGAGAAATAGGCTATATGTCAGAGAAATAGGGTATATGTCAGAGAAATTGGCTATATTTAAGAGAAATAGGCTATATGTCAGAGAAATAGGCTATATATAAGAGAAATAGGCTATATTTAAGAGAAATAGGCTATATTTCAGAGACATAGGCTATCTGTCAGAGAAATGGGATATATTTCAGAGATATAAGCTATATGTCAGAGAAATAGGCTATATTTCAGAGAAATAGGATATATTTCAGAGAAATAGGCTATATGTCAGAGAAATAGGGTATATGTCAGAGAAATAGGCTATATTTCAGAGAAATAGGCTATATGTCAGAGAAATAGGCTATATTTCAGAGAAATAGGCTATATATATTTCAGAGAAATAGGCTATATTTCAGAGAAATAGGCTATATTTCAGAGAAATAGGCTATATTTCAGAGAAATAGGCTATATGTCAGAGAAATAGGCTATATTTCAGAGAAATAGGCTATATCAGAGAAATAGGCTATATTTCAGAGAAATAGGCTATAGTCAGAGAAATAGGCTATATTTCAGAGAAATAGGCTATATGTCAGAGAAATAGGCTATATTTCAGAGAAATAGGCTATATGTCAGAGAAATAGGCTATATTTAAGAGAAATAGGCTATATTTCAGAGAAATAGACTATATTTAAGAGAAATAGGCTATATTTCAGAGAAATAGGCTATATATCAGAGAAATAGGCTATATTTCAGAGAAATAGGCTATATTTAAGAGAAATAGGCTATATATCAGAGAAATAGGCTATATTTCAGAGAAATAAGCTATATTTCAGAGAAATAGGCTATATATCAGAGAAATAGGATACATTTCAGAGAAATAAGCTATATGTCAGAGAAATAGGGTATATGTCAAAGAAATAGGCTATATTTCAGAGAAATAGGCTACATGTCAGAGAAATAGGCTATATTTCAGAGAAATAGGCTATATGTCAGAGAAATAGGCTATATTTCAGAGAAATAGGCTATATGTCAGAGAAATAGGCTATATTTAAGAGAAATAGGCTATATTTCAGAGAAATAGACTATATTTAAGAGAAATAGGCTATATTTCAGAGAAATAGGCTATATATCAGAGAAATAGGCTATATTTCAGAGAAATAGGCTATATTTAAGAGAAATAGGCTATATGTCAGAGAAATAGGCTATATTTAAGAGAAATAGGCTATATTTCAGAGAAATAGACTATATATCAGAGAAATAGGCTATATTTCAGAGAAATAGGCTATATTTCAGAGAAATAGGCTATATGTCAGAGAAATAGGCTATATATAAGAGAAATAGGCTATATTTAAGAGAAATAGGCTATATTTCAGAGACATAGGCTATCTGTCAGAGAAATGGGATATATTTCAGAGATATAAGCTATATGTCAGAGAAATAGGCTATATTTAAGAGAAATAGGCTATATGTCAGAGAAATAGGCTATATTTCAGAGAAATAGGATATATTTCAGAGAAATAGGCTATATGTCAGAGAAATAGGCTATATGTCAGAGAAATAGGCTATATTTCAGAGAAAGAGGCTATATGTCAGAGAAATAGGCTATATTTCAGAGAAATAGTCTATATGTCAGAGAAATAGGCTATATTTAAGAGAAATAGGCTATACGTCAGAGAAATAGGCTATATTTCAGAGAAATAGGATATATTTCAGAGAAATAGGCTATATGTCAGAGAAATAGGGTATATGTCAGAGAAATAGGCTATATTTCAGAGAAATAGGCTATATGTCAGAGAAATAGGCTATATTTAAGAGAAATAGGCTATATTTCAGAGAAATAGACTATATATCAGAGAAATAGGCTATATTTCAGAGAAATAGGCTATATTTCAGAGAAATAGGCTATATGTCAGAGAAATAGGCTATATTTCAGAGAAATAGGCTATATTTAAGAGAAATAGGCTATATGTCAGAGAAATAGGCTATATATCAGAGAAATAGGATATATTTCAGAGAAATAAGCTATATGTCAGAGAAATAGGGTATGTCAGAGAAATAGGCAATATTTCAGAGAAATAGGCTATATGTCAGAGAAATAGGCTATATTTCAGAGAAATAGGCTATATGTCAGAGAAATAGGCTATATTTCAGAGAAATAGGCTATATGTCAGAGAAATAGACTATCTCGATTACAACTTCTGTTCAATTGCGAAACAGGCGTCGACTAAATTTTACTGTAGAGCTCGAGATGACGAGGTGTAGGTGAAATTTATGCAAATAGACGACTCACCATTTTTGTGCTGATTAGATCGTAATTTTTATAGACATCCCAGTAGCGTATTTGACTTCCACCACCAGAGATCAAGGTTCCATTCTCAGTTAGGCAAAGCGACAAAATCGACTGCTGAACAGTTAAACAACGAAAGAGATATTTCTGAAAGAAAATTAACAATTCTCTCAACGTAGACTTTTCAATCTATTGAAATACAAGAAGCAATCATAATACAGAGGAAGGAGCAAAGCATATCAAAGCATCTCTCTCTCTCGGGAATAGTATGGTATATCATGGCGTTATATACCATGGACCTGCCAATAGGTCCACTAAGAGAGATAGAGAGAGAGAGAGAGGACAGAGAGCGAAGTCTACAAGGAACCAACTGATCGAGATGAATGAAAGATATGAGGCAGATCTGAGGCTCATAAGCTCATGACCTTACGGTCCTCTCTCTTCTATTAACGAATTCAAAAGTTTAAATGTAAAACTATTCAACAGGTTATTGATTACAAACGATAGTATTCTAGTTTTTATAATTCTATAATAATATTACATAGGTGTCAGTATTTTATTATACCTCATGAGCCCCATGCAGTTGATCAGAAATCTCCTGATTGAGAATAAACCCACCGCTTCCATCGTGACTCCACAGTGTGATGTTCCCATTCGAATCTCCCGCGATGACGTCGCCATAGGGGCTAAATGTCAGAGACGTTACCAACATCGGCATCGACTGTGACTGCAATAAATGAAAAATATAATAGGCAGTTAAGATGTAGCCTTTAAAATGTTTTAGTGAAAATATTTCACGATTTTTTGGAAAACTTGCACTAACCTGTCAATAAAAACCTGAAATAGCTACTTTCTTTAAAAAACCACTAGTTAATTTTAACTAAAATACAATTATTTTGTCATTTAATGTGATATTAATCAAATATATGATACTAATAATGACTTTTAATAATGATAATAAATAAAAACAAACTTAACTAACTTAAAAACATGTAAAACTATTCTATCATGTTATGATTAAGCGCATAGCTAATACAAAAAGTAAATAATTTAATTTTGATTTTATCTATAACTGTGACTCTATCAAGTATTAATTTTAAATTCAAATTAAATTTCGCTAATAAAAGTAACTTCAAAATGCTATTGTTCAAATTAATTTAAGAAAATTAATTTTCTGTTAATTAATTAGGATCAACTTGGGATCAATCTGTTCTAGGTTCAAATCCAATATTCATCTATCAATAATATAATTATATATATATATATATATATATATATATATATATATATAGAGAGAGAGAGAGAGAGAGAGAGAGAGAGAGAGAGAGAGACGACAAAGCTACTTTTAAATTGATTTAGCTATATTTGTTAGTGAATTTATTCAGGGGCGGATCCTGAAATTCTTTTCGGGGGATGCAGAAAATTTTATCACGGCCTTTCATAAAATCATGCAATCGTTTTATTAGCATGAATGAAATGATTGAGTATGATCGCCAGGGCCGTGGTCCCCTTGCCCTCACCCTGGATACGCCACTGATTTTCAATCAAGCAATCAATCAATAAGAATTTAACGTCCGATTCCTCGCCATAAGGCAATGTCAGGGACGTCTCTTTCAGACACAACACAAACAGGCGCCAAAGCATCACACGATGACGACTGAGTACACAGAGACCACAAGAGAAAATCTACCTGGAATATCCCACTGGACTCATCCATAACGAGACGTCCATAATGATAGAGCCTCGGGTCCCAGTAGAGTCTGTAGAATGTGAGCCGAGATGAGCCGTGCGTCACTATCAGGCGATGATCATGGGGATGAAACTGCGCTCCTACAACTGTGTCACGTGACATCTGTTGTCAATCAATCAATGAATCAATTAAACAATCAATCAATTGAGCAATCAGTCAATAAATAAATAACAAAATTAATTAATTAATCCAGCTATTGAACAATCAATCAAATAATCAATCAATTAAACAATAAATAAATAAATTAATTAACAATCAATCAGTCAATCTATTAAACAATCAAGCAATCAATTAAACAAGCAATCAATCCTTCAGTGAACCAGTCAGTCGATCAATCAGTCCATCAACCAATTCCTTGATCAATTCATCAATTCCTCAATCAGTTCATCAATTCCTCAATAAATCAGTCAAAACGAGATCAGTTTATCATAGGGAATCGACATACCTGTATTTATCATGCTTTAACTTAGGAGGCTAAATCCTAAATTAATACCATGGAACTGTTATTTTAAAATAAGTTATTAACTTATTTCTTCAATAATCAAAAAATCTATCGTTCGCAAAGGGCCATTCGAAAACTTAACATGTTTGGTAAGTATACCTGGAAAAGCTTTCAGAAATAAATATTTTTTCTATTTTAAAAGAAAACGAATTATATTTTTAGATTAGTAAACGAATGGAGTGAGATTTTAAGAGCTCATAAAATTTAGTATAATTCCTTTCTTCCCCTCGCACACTCCCTCAACAAATTTGTGGTTTAATTTGAATTACTTTTCTGCTATTTACAAAGAAAGTTATTAAAGCATAAGAAGTTATCTTATATTGTTAAACAGCAATTGGTATGAATAATGAACGTTTCAACCATCAAATGCTTCATGGGAATCAGGTCTACTTTGCACAGTGCTGTATAAATCTTCTAATATTGAATATCAATAGATTCTGATGCTAGAGCTATAGCGGAGAGAAAAATTATTTGCACTTCGTATTCCTAGTTGAAACTCCTTTAACATTATGTGCTTTCTATTTTCTCTATTGTTCTAGAAATTGTTCGGCAAGCAGTGTATAAATTGGTTGAAAAAATGAGATCTACATAAAAGATCAAATAAAAGTGTACTATATCTGTTGAAGCAACGCGATCTACATAAAAGATCAAATAAAAGTGTATTACGTCTGTTGAAAAATGAGATCTACATAATGGATCAAATAAAAGTGTACTACGTCTGTTGAAACAATGAGATATATACAGTGTATCAAATAAAAGAGACGCAACTACTTTTCTTCATAATGAACGGAGTACACACAATAATGCAATGAGAATTTAGCGTAAGTATCGAGTCACTAGTGTAGCAATTCTAACAATTTAGACGTATTATTTGCGACATGTTAGGTTTATCAGCTGCCACGTTTTAGACACTTATTAACTGACACATTTTAGACACTTATCAACTGCGCATTTTAGACACTTACCACTTGCCACATTTTTTCTCGCATGAACTCATCTACTTCAGATTTATTTCAATAACTAAGTTGATTGATCTTTAGAAAGTAACTAAAACAATCTTCACTAGTTCTTTTCAAGTAAGATTTTTATTTCTCTAAAACACGTTTTCCAGAAAAGTGGTCCTAATGCTGATATTACTAACTGAAGCCTAACACAATTGTTGAATCTGTCAATATTAAATTTAGAATGTACTGTTTTTCTCGTGTAAAACAAGTGCTTTGTCTTTAAATAGACATCCACGTTGCATAGTCGGTTCACGAGCCGATGCATTGATTTAATTTTCCCAGCAGACCCACAGGTACTTTATATAAAACATCAATAGTGTCGACTTCAAAAGAGTTTCTTAAATAACACTCAGTACCGATATGGATTAGCGAATTTGTATTTTATTATATATTGTTTCGTCTTGAATCGATGCGTTCTGCAAAAAGACAAAAAATCCTAGAATTGCTTTCGATGTGTAGACGTAATCGCATTGTGAACAAATTGCCGAGAGATACTAAAAGGCGACGTCAAATATAATAACCTTTACAGTACTTGACAGTCTCCTGTTTTTAGACTAAATGACAATGAGGGTGGAGCCGCGTTTGAAGTTATTAAATTAAAATCATATTCAAAACCTTTAGATGACTTTCGACATTAGACTATTAGTAGTTCTGAACTCAATGAAGCAAAAGAGTAATTGACCGTCCTGTAGATACTTTGAAAGCCGCACTTATTACAACCCCCGTGATATTGTGGGTTACATAGAGGCAGAGAAGTAAATAGACAGCTACAGAGAGAGAGAGAGAGAGCGAGAGAGAGAGAGAGAGAGAGAGAAAGAAAGAGCGACAGATAGAGTGAGAGAGAGAGATACGCATATAGACAAATAAAAAGCTAGTAAAGCGAAGGTTAACGTCAGTTTCCTCACTCGAAAGCGATGTCAGTGACGGGCGAGCCCAGGATTTGAAGCCGAATCAACTGATCCGCGGTCGAGTATCTTACCGACTTCGCCACTGGCTCCAGCCAGTGGCGAAGTAAATATAAAAATATTAATAATGACATTAATAAGCAAATATAGAGATACAAAAGTATAAAGATAGACAGTTACAACTACACAGACACAAAAATAGCGGCAGGTAAACAGACAGTTACTCAACTACACAGACATACACACAGAGGTAGATAGACAGACAGGTACACTACTATACAGACATACAAACAGAGGTAGGGAGACAGACAAGGGTAGACACCTGGATGGTCGCAATCAACTGACAGTCGCGCCACTTCCAGACTGTGAGAGTAAAGATCTCTGCCTCATCGACAGCCAGTAGCAAGCTCCCTCTGCCATGATCACCACTCTTTAGATCAATCAATCAATCAATCAATCAAACATTTACTCTCATTCAATTAATTAATCAATCAATCAATTAATCAATCAATTAATCAATCAAATAATCGATTAAGCAATCAATAAATTAATCAATCAATCTATCAATTATTCAATCAATCAATTTATCAATCAAACCATCAATTAATCAATCAACTAATCGATTAACGAATAAATCAATCGATTAATAATTCAATCAAATAAATGAATATAAAACCTGGTAAATCTAATCATTCTATTTTATCATATACTATATACTCTCGGGTATTTAACATATTTTCTCTGTGGTTAAAGATTTCAGAATATTAACCAAGAAGAAAGCAGTGTGAGTAGCAGCATAGTGGCAATACGTCAACGTTTCATAGTTGAAGTTATTTGAGCAGACGATTTGACGAGTTTCTGACAGAACATGCCTAAAAGCACTCTTACTGCGTATGTAGATAAATAAAACTGAATGTGTCCGTAAGAAGGCGACCAACTCAGTGGCGAGCAATGTGGTAAGTATCGTTACTTTTTCACTACACTGATAGGTCTCTTACAATTCATGACTTTATGACATCCGGTCAACCCGAATGTCCCTTGACGCCGAACTCTTTCATTCATTCTGCACCACACGATAGTTAACGGGAACGCTGAGAAGATTTATGATTGATTTACCCATTGATCGATCAAGTTAATTGATTGATTGAAGGTTTAACTCAGGTAAATTTACCGAGTCAGAGAAGGCCACTGCGGTGACCAGGAAGCGTAAGTTGTTTCCACCCAGTACAGCCAATGTCCGCAGGGTGGAGGCGTCCCAGACTCGAACCTGAGCCTACGACACAGAGATATGAGCTTCCATGTTTATCTCGTTAGCTTCCATGCTTACCTCATTAGCTTTCAGGTTTATCTCGATAAAAAGTAAAACGTAAACACGCAATATAGTGAAATGATCAACTGTGTTGATATCTATCACTTTTAATACCACATGTTTAAACCGTTAGGCAAATTAGACCATTTTTCGTATAACCAGTCAAGTGAATATCCGAGATTTTACTCTAAGATCAGAGCGGCTGAGATTCGAACCCGCGAGAGTTCAATTCCCCTCAGCTCAGGATCTCTTATTTAAAACTTCATGACGTTACCCCTACGCTATTGAGACATCCTAAACCTCTAACCCTCTACAAGCACTACGTGCAAATGACTGATTACAAGCCCACATGACTGAGATGTTGGAGTTATAGGCTGGAGTCAGTGGCGATGTCGGTAAGTTATTCGACCGCGGATCAGTATGTGCGGATTTCAAATCCTGGGCTCGCCGTCGCTGACACTGACATTGCTTTCGAGTGAGGAAACTAACGTCAACATTAGCTTCTTTAAACCAAACTATTACAAAGTAATACAATCGTTTTCGTTAACGTTTGGGAGCAGTGATGTAGGAATTGTATTATACCTAAGACAATTAATAAAGCAGGAAAGAAAGGTATTTTCATCAAGCATAAATACTTCGGCTAAGTAGTGCTTATTATAACTGCACTGCATATTATACTGCAAATATCAAAGTCAGTCAACGACACAGAATCAATTCTTGTATAATAATATGAACTTTTATACTATATAACAAATTTTCTATTATTCCCTGTTGCTTATTACCCATTTACCTACTTGATTACTTATTTCCCGTTACGTACTTATTTATTACTTGCCTCTACATATTACCTGCCCATTACCACGCACATATTTAATTCATAGTTTAATTGGTTGTTAGATCAAATGAGCGGTTACCGGTAAATGAGCGGTCAAATGATCAAATGAGCGGTTACCGAGCGTAAACGGTTTAACAATCCGGTTCTACACCTCAGTATAAAAGGCCTCAGCTGCTCAGTGCATGTCGTACTCGTCGTCAGTTCACTGAGACGTTAACAAGTGACCGCAAGGCTCTCTTACGGTGGAGGAGGGACTGACCTCGGTCAATCCTTCCTCTGCTTGACTGCTGACCTCGAGGCGTCTCGTCCCTGGTCGGCGGTGCGAGCTTCGGCTCGCTAATTAGGGAAATATTACGGTATGGCGGGGCGGGGTTTCCCCAGATGGGAGCGCCCCTGAGCGAGGTACCCCTGATGGTGGGGGTAACCTTGGTGGGCGGTGTTCCCCTGGTGGGCGGGGTTCCCCTAAAGGGTGGGGCGCCCCTGATGGGCGGAGGTCCCTGGTGGGCGGGGGCCCCTGGTGGGCGGGGAACCCTGTGGGCGGGGAACCCTGGTGGGCGGGGAGCCCCTGGTGGGCGGGGAGCCCCTGGTGGGCGGGGAGCCCCTGGTGGGCGGGGAGCCCCTGGTGGGCGGGGAGCCCCTGGTGGGCGGGGAGCCCCTGGTGGGCGGGGAGCCCCTGGTGGGCGGGGAGCCCCTGGTGGGCGGGGAGCCCCTGGTGGGCGGGGAGCCCCTGGTGGGCGGGGAGCCCCTGGTGGGCGGGGAGCCCCTGGGGAGCCCCTGGGGAGCCCCTGGGGAGCCCCTGGGATTCCATTAGGACCGTATTCCCTTGCGGTTCTCTTTTCCCACAATGGTTTGATAACCGGGAGCAGGGTGTGTCAGGGATGGGGTAGCATCCTATCGGGGAAAAGGTGGTAGGATCCCACACGGCCAAGCCATCCTCATAGGACCACCCCGGGGTGGATGGGGACCCCGCCGGGTGGTAAGTGTGGGACCAGCTGTATTTGCATGGTTTGAATTTATTTCAGTATATTGTTGTACATTGTATTGTGGTAGAATTATATTTATTTGATTTAGAAAATACATTTTGAAGCATTAGTATTGTAACTCTTTATTATATTTGTTGATTACAGAAATGAAGCATGGTTTGATATTACGGCTAATGACCTGTTGCGAATAGATTGGTCTATCCAATTTATGCAATTGCTAATAAATTAGAAGTTTTAGCGATGTACCGTATATTCGGTATTATGGAGCCCAGGCTTCAGAAATTGTTAGCTCAAATAGAGCACTTGCCGTAGACATTTGGGACCCTTAAACTGGGATGATGATGATGAAATTATGGAGTTATAAATTTTAGGTCTATATATTGTAAAGACAAACGAAAAATTTACCACTATTTAAATAATAAATTTCTTCACTATTATAAAATAACATTATTCATAAAATAGTATAAAACTGTATTATTAGACTATGAGAGAGATGCAAACCAGGAAATACATCCAGTGTGGTCCCTGTAGTGCCTCTGAATGTGGTTGTGTGAGTCATAGATGATGACGTAAGCACCAACGTAATAAACAATCTCCCCAGAGTTCAACAGATGCAGGCTATTTATAGCATCTTTACACTGGCACCCGTAGCTGTATGTGCGTTTGTCAAGTACTTGTGTACGTAGGTGTGCATATATGTGGGCATGTATGTGTATGTATGTGATAATTTGTAAGGGAATTTATCGGAATGGGCATATATATTTATATATATATATATATATATATATATATATATATATATATATATATATGTGGGTTTATTTGTGTATGTGAATATAATGTGTTTGCGTGTTCCCATATTTTACGGCATGGTTTGCAAGAGTGCACAAATTTAAGCACATATAACTTACGCAACATATGCGTTGATATTTGAAGCAGATATTTGAGCGTATTTATAAGCAAAATGTAAGAAAACAATAAAAAATGACATTATTACATAGTCACGGTTATTCATGCACAGTGAAATTGGTTTGAATGCAAGATTTAATCTCAATTTTATTCAATTAATATTAGTTTATCAAATTTGTTTTAAAATATTCAAATCAATTATTTTACATAAAGTTGCGGGTTTATGTGTTTGGATTATGTGTTTGTTTTGGTATAATTGCGTGTTTGTAGAATTGAAAGTCAAGGGAAGCCTGCGTATAACAATATTCACACAACAATTCAACGCGCAAATAGTAATACTACACTATATAGCAGTCACTGTACGCTATCTCTACCAATAATGATATAAGTAGGTTACAATTAATATTAGATTGTTAAATACATCAATAAATGTTTATTAGGCTAAATGGCTATAGCCACATTTAGCGTCAGTTTCGTATCTTGAAAACAAATTAATGCTAGGGAGAGCAAGGAATTTGAACCATGCACCTGATAATTCACAGTTCAGCAATTTGCCAAAGTGCTACTAGTGAAGTCTACATATATTATTTATATTACTAATAGTGCTCGATTTTGTCAATGATGATTGTAGCACTCTAATTGTTGTTATGTTAATTACTATTAGTAATAAAATTAAATACAACTCCATAATTTGGACATAAAATGCGAGCAAATCAGCAAAGTAGTACAAGAAATGTACTGGAGTACAAAATAACCCAGTATAACAACGAAACACTATTTTCATGTTCTTACATTATTTAAAGAATAGATAACACACCTCGAGAAAGCGGTGTACCCTACATATTGTAACCTTAGATACACGAATGAAAAGCTTCAAGTTACTACAAATTCCATTATTCTGATACATTTTTATAATAAAAATATCTTTTCGATAGAAATTACAACCAATATTTTGAGGAACAAAAATAGTCAGTAATATATGGGAAAAAATAGTCAAGAAAATCAAACCTAAACTTAGGCTACATGTAATTGCTCGTCAACAAATGAAAATAAAAAGTGTACAGGAACTAATGGAACAAAAATTATGTTTTAAACTCAAGTTTAAACCCAATTTTTCTTAACATATACTTTATAGTATAACAAAATATGCTGAAATAAAATAAACATTGAAAAGCGAGTGAATGTGCAGGCCTTTAACTTGAACTTAATCTAAGTGATGAGAATAATGTTTAAACTAAGATGAAAAATTACGTATAAACGAATCGAGAAAGGAGATCGTTGAACCTTTGACCTCTTATTTAGAAGCATAATTCTCTACGAACTTGCCAGTTTTACTACAAACCACTTGGTGAAATAAATGTTGTTAATTTTTTTTATTAAAAACGTATTAATTAGCAAATAAAATGAACTAATAAAATAGTAAAATGGCATCGTTTTGGACTAAAAATAGTCACGAAGCTTTTCTTACTTGATTGAACTTGATTGATTGGTTTGATCAGTTAGTATCGGCCGTACGCTATTGATTAACTTATTGATTGATCGATTGATTTAAATGGTAGTGTTAGACTCTGCAAGGATACACCCAGTTTAGTCGTAGTTCAAATCCAGGTGGCGCCAGATGTACGTCTGCTAAACAACGATGTGTAGACTGACAATATTCTGAGAATTTAAAGTGAAACAAAGCACGACATAACGTAAAGAAATCAAATGATATACGAAAAAGTGCCAACAGATTACAACAAAAAAACACAAAATATAAAAATTTCAAAATTAAAATGAAAAATACAAGTAAAGCAGAAAATAGAACACAATATCAGTGTAGAATAGATTGATATTTTACCACATAATCAAAAATGAAGAATATGTAACTAAAAAACGAAGGGAATAAAAAGAGAGACGAAATGTAATATGCGTAAGTAGCAAACACTTATCGACATCAGAAAAATTTAAGTATTAACAAAATGGTTTGAACATTTGAAAACAATAAGAAATGTAAGTAGTAGAACTATAACAAAATAATTCTTAATAGAAGCTTGCCTAACTGTTTAAATATGTGGTATTAAAAGTGATAAATATCAACATAGTTGATCGTTTCATTATAGTGCGTGTTTGTTGTTACAATTGACTGGATAAAGAAATGATTGCTTTGCATCTATAATGTCATTCCTAGATAAAAAATAAAAAATAAAATAATATTACACTAACGTGTGGAAGGAAACGGGAAACCACCTCAGAATCCATACTTTTCCCAAGCTATAGGCTACATAAGGTAAGTATAAGGCATAGACTGCGTAAAGGGATTAAATTGTTGATCTAAGGAGTGCTCTTATGGAGCGAGCTAGCAGACTTTGAGTATGAATATGTACCTTGAATCTGCCACTTAGCAATGCCCTGAAAAGAGAGAAAGAGAAAGAGAGAGAGAGAGAGAGAGAGAGAGACTAACCTTTAACTTCACGTCGACCCTCCCGCCCTACATCACGAGTAGCTCGAGTGTGTCCTCTCACATTCCCCTCACTTGGACGTCCCCTCATGCGTGACCTCTCAGACCAATTCGTCTCGGAGAACTCATGGTTTTCCACTCCCCTCGCCTCTCTTCCAGATCTTGGATTGGACGTCTCTAGTTTTGGAATCCTCTGATCATTTGCCTGCCTTGCCAACAGCCTTGGGGTGCTTGGATGAGTAAAAGTATCTTCACCAGTTCTATGGAAAGATCCACCAGGATACTTTCCTTGATATCCAGTACGTCTTATACTGTCGTACTGCGACGATTCCGTGTGACCAGTATAGTCCAAACGTTCCTGGGGTTGTTTTCCATTTTCCCAATTCTTACTATAGCCAGTCTGTTTATGATTGATTTGTTCGTTTCCAAAATGATGACGCCTATCGCTAAATCCATCGTCAACTTTATTATCATCCGTTGAGGGATAACTCCGCGTCCTTGGCGGAGATTGAGAGATGGATATGGGATTCAACCGAAGTGGGATGTGACTTGTGCGGTCGTTTGAGATCTTTCCAGCAGGATTCTGAGCGTCCGGCGGGTGATGCGTGATTGGATGATTGACGGAAGAGAAGGAGGGGGTTTGGGAAAGGACTTCCAGTTCTTTGGGGATGAGTTCTTGACCACAGGCCAAGAACTCGTGATGACTCCTGAGAGAGTGGAGTAGGTGAGTTAAACCTGTCACCTACAAGAGAATCGTTCAGTAGTAAGGTTGTAGTAGTTATTGAATGTCTCAGTAGCGTAGGGGTAACGTCATGAAATTTTATATTACAGATCCTGTGGTGAATTGAACTCATAAAGCTGGCAGTAGTTCAGTATTATTCACATAGAGAGATGTCAGAGTGACTAGAGCCTGTAGTTGTGGACTGGTCGAAGTCTGTCAGAAATGAACGATGATCTAATAGCGAAAAAATTGCCCGCTAAATAAATAATCGAATGTATGGCATAATAAGGTGTTTACTCGATTTAGTGGTAATTAAAATAAATAACGTTATTGTAGATGAACAATGCAATCAGGACTTTTTCTCAGACATGAACTATAGATAAGATGTAATAATATTATGTGGTTATAGGAAATAATATGTTGTAAGATACTCAACTGCGGATCAGTAGGTGCGGAGTTCAAATCCTGGGCTCGCCCATCACTGACATCGCTTGCGAGTGAGGAAACTGTCTTTAACTTTTACTTTACCAGTTTTTTATTTTGGCATTTTTATGTGTAATCCTTATTGCGTTTTTCAAAATTAACTCATAAGCTTGCAATATCTTTTATCTAATAAGTGTCCTATGGACCATGTTGCAATCCATACGGCAAATTTAAATTTTATTTTTATTTAGTTTATTATTATTATTGAACTCCGTTTTTAAAGTAGACTCGAAGACCGAGTTCGGCCACGAAACTACTATATACGTTTTCGTTGTTAATGTTCTGAATTGAACTACTTGTCGCAGTTCATAAGTCTTGATCTCTATGTCTTCATGTACAGAGTTCCTTATCTATCATATTCATCATTCAATTGATCAAAGAAGCCAAAAATATTTAAGAACAAGAATCTTTGCCTTGGACCGATGTAACTCTAAATAACAAATAAATTGTAGAATACCTGACGATGAGGAGGAGAGGCAGTAAATAGAGCAGTGACAGGAGGTTTTTCCAGTCTCAGTGCTGCAGTGAGAGCATCCAGCAGTTCTTCATAGGTATGGTAAGTCTTCAGATTAACCAACAATTTGTGCTGACTCGATCTGTCAGTGTTGCTGCGTATCAACAAAGACTTCAAGCCAACGTCGGGTCGAATTCTGGTTGTTTTGTTCTGCTCTTGTGGTTGTTGTTGCTGCTGCTGTTCTTGCATTTGACGCATCTGTTGTTGTCTTTCTTGTTGTTCTTGCAGTTGTTGCATCTCCTCCTGATGTTGTTTAGCTTTAAATTCTTTCTCTATTTTCAACTGTCTGTCCAACATCTTCTGTCTTTCTTTCAGTTCTTCCTGATCGCGCTGTGCTTTGTACCGTAACTTAAGCACATGCTGCTCTTGGTAAGTCAAACTCGTACCCCTCTTTCGCATGTTTCCATTCAATTCCGAAGAATAACTTCCAACAATCGGATGCGATCGCGACTTCCTTCTATCCCTAATCTTTGGAAGGTAAGGATTCTGTCGGCTATCAGGTGAAGGTGAACGGAAGCCCCGCCAATTTCTTTCTTTAGAGTCGCCGTAGTTTAGGCGTCGTAATCGAGAAGAGTGCGACACGACATAAGAGCAGCCCGACTGAAAATCTTTAAGATCTGAAATCTTCAGTCCACTATGCAGAGCAAACACGTGTCTAATTCCACCGCGAATCGGTATTTTCTGATCAAGCCAATTCAAGAGAAATTCAAATTTACCGAAAGCTCTTGAACTTATGCTGGTTTTAAAGCCAGGAAAATTTTCATCGCCGTTTCGATAGAAAGTTACCAGTTTTCCGTACTCTTTTTCTGTGATGGAATTCATACTTCTGCTGGAAGAAATGCTGCTGCTGCTAATGTTCGGCAAGTCGTTATAGGTGGCTAAGTATATGTCACTAGATTTCGGTCTAATTAATCCATCCACCTGCTTTATTGTTCTGTTATTTAAATCACGCTGATTTCCATATGTATTAGAGAGTTTGTTATCATAGATTCTTGGATCAGTTCTTGGATTAGCTCTCTCCAGATCCCTACAGCTGTACGTTTCTTTCCTCACCAGCTGTCGCGGGTGTGATCTAGGGTTGACAATGTTTGGCAGCGATGCTCGTCTCTTTATTTGATGCCTCAGATCTGCTTCATTTGAAGGTCCAAGACTTTCCACGTCTGAGAAATCCACGCTTCTGGCATTGGCTGCAGCAAAATGTTCTCTTCGATAAACTTCAGGTGCAAGTCTTCTTCTATCTTGACCTTCCGCTAGAACACTACCGTCCGAGTGAACACCAGGATCTAAAGTCAAGTTCTGAACAAGCTGACGGCTCTCCAAACTTATTCGACGATTTCTCGTGGAATGGCTTCCACCTTTTTCTTCATACGCGTTGGGAGAATTGATGCCATCATCTATTGTATTTCGAAATCTCTCTTTAGCCCTAGATATACCATTTGAATTTTCGCCATTCGTTGATAAATGCTGAAAATCGTTTACAAATTGTCTGGAGTTAATGTCAGGAACCTTACCGAGAGAGTTTGACTCCAATGATGGATAAGAATGTCTCTCTTCGGCTCTATTGTCCTCTCGCTTCTGATCACCGGAAGCTTGGAATGCCTGGTGAGATGCTGGCTGTGATATTTGGCCTACTGGGTTTCGTGAACCTTCGTAATTTTGGCCGTCTGAATGAAAATTTCTATTCGCTTGAGTCACGTAGTTATCTGTGGTGTAGAGAGAGCCAGTGGTTCTGGGATCGAAGCTTCGATGGTCGTTGACAGCCTGAGAAGAGCCACTTTGATAGGGGTGTTCACTTTGATAAGGGTGTCCACTCTGATAAGGGTGTCTACTTTGATAAGGGTGTCCACTTTGATAAGGGTTTCCACTTTGATAAGAGTGTCCAATTTGATAAGGGTGTCCACTTTGATAAGGGTGTCCACTTTGATAAGGGTAGTTTGATTGATTGTTGACTAGACGGTGGCCGTTATTTTGAAGTCTAGAGTTACGTCCAGAGATCAGACTGACCTGCAGAGAATAAATGATAATTGATAATGATCACGATTGATAAAGATCAGATTGATAAAGATCACGATTGATAAAGATCACGATTGATAATGATCACTATTGATAAAGATCACGATTGATAAAGACTACGATTGCCAAAGGATTAATTTTGATAAGAATAAGGACCACTATTGATAGAGACTTCAATTGATAAATACTACAATTAATAAAGACAACGATTGATAAGGATCAAGAGTAAGATTCAGATACAGAATAATAAGTGGGTGAATATTCGAGCTAAAGATCTTAGTAAATATCTTGCATGATTAACTTAGAATGATAAAGAAAAGCTAATAACACATATTTGGCCAACTGCCATACGTCAGCATTTCGTCGACAATGTAGAGCTAATAGCAGACAACTGTAGAAAATATCACATCGTTGCCCATGACAACATAGAGTGGGCTATAATTTGGCCAATGTCAAGAAAACAATATCAGTCAGAGTCAATGGACTAATTTTAAAGTCAAGAAGTTTCATTTAATTTGGTATCAGCTGCTACAACAACAGTCGAGGTGAAAACTTTACTACACAAAGGGCTGTTCTTTAAGTCAAGCTTTGAAAAGGTTTCGAGCAAATTACTCAAAGCGCTATCTCGTAAATTTTCTTTACGGCATAATGACCACAACGACATTTAACGTCAAGTTCTGAAATGTACGTTCCACAGCAAATTGGAACTTGTTCAATTAAATTATTGACATGGACAATTATTCAACTTGTTATTGAACGTGTCATTGTACTCACATTTTCTAATTCGATCTATACAATGATTTCAATGATAATATCAACTCGTAGATAAGTATGATAATTCAAAGCTATATCTTGTCTGTCCATACTAAATAAATTTTAAAATCTGGTATAAATATGATGCGATTAATACTTCTTGAAAATCTACTTGTTGTTGCAATGGACTTAACTAAAATTATAAAATACTAACTATAATTACCAATATCATCCACTGAGTAATTTTAATCTACCATAAAATACAATTATTGTTACCAAATTGCGACATAGCGCACTTTTTCAACTTTATGGTTTTGTTAAGGATATCTACATGTATAGATATTTCTAATTAAACTGCAAACACTATACCCTGGAGTTCTGTATATTTCGCTGAGCCGATCTATAATGTCCTATTTACTTACCGCATTGACGTTAATTAATTATTGAACGTAAATCATAGATCTAAGTTTAGGTAACAGGAAACCACTTCAGAGTCGTATTTTCCAAGTTAAAAACTTCACTAAGGATTTAGTAAGAACAACTTCTTGTCATTAAGAGTATAATTTAATTACGCTATAATCTATAATCAATTAATATTTTTAAAAGTAATTTTAAATCTAGGCCGAGAAGGACCTAGTGTGTAGACTAGGTGCGTTAAGTTAATTCGATCACTTGTCTCTTACACAAGTGCAGTATGCCGCTATGTTTGTGTCCAATCATCAGTTGTCCGTAACCATACGGGCCCAACTGAAGCTATACCCTACAACCTACAGTGAATGTTATATCTCTTTTACAATGACAACTTCTGACAATAAAATGATCGCCTATCAAAACCATTAAGCAGTATGGGAAATTAGCTGAGATATTTACAACCCTAATTCAGTCATAATCCTGCAGCGCTACATTAAACGGCCGTAGTAACATAGCCGCAGTCCTCTGCTACACCTCCTGCATTAATTAACCGCCTCTAGCCTAGGTCTGATCGGAGAGGTAGAGGGGACGGACGCCCCGGATGTCCGCCAATAGAATTTATGTAAGAGATTTGTGATGTAGTGAAGAGGGTGGCTCAAAAAATAAACTATTGTGAGAAGAGAGAACCGTGATCATTTATTTGTAACAGAATCTAAATATACACAAATCGCATACAACGAGACAGAATACAAATAAAACGGCCGTCAAAAAGAGCAAAATTGAGCTCTATCCAGCTGACTACCGGAAACTTGATCTCGTTCTTGTGTTGTTCTTTATCTTGATCTCGTTCTTGCACTGTTCTTGATTTATTTCTTTTACGCTTCTTGATCTCGTTCTTGTGTTGTTCTTGATCTCGTTCTGTGTTGTTCTTGATCTCGTTCTTGTGTTGTTCTTGATCTCGTTCTTGTGTTGTTCTTTATCTCGTTCTTGTGTTGTTCTTGATCTTGTTCTTGTGTTGTTCTTTCACTGTTCTTGATGTCGTTCTTTCACTGTTCTTGATGTCGTTCTTTCACTGTTCTTGATGTCGTTCTTGAACCGTTCTTGACTCAGTCAATTGTAATCAGTTGTTCTTATCCGTTTTTTGCAGACTACATCGATACGTAAATACATGTAAAGTGTAATAGGATTTTGATACTATATAGGACAAAGGGTTGAGAAATATATAGAAATAAGTAGTATTGTCTGCATTTTTTATCTCTACAAGCAATACGAAACAATACCTCGCGGCTGAAAGAAGTTTTCGATCTCTTCAGTTTCACATAATATCGGTTCAATACATCATCGGCGTAGTTTTTCTCATTTAAACCCCATTATTGTGTTCAAACAATATTTGACACTAGATTATATGAAAATTACAGTAAATTACATGAAATTACTCAAATCGTCGCACGCAGACTTGGTATAATTGAAGTGAAACATGGACACTGACAGTGGAAATTGTGTAATGATCAAGATTATACCGTAAAATCGATTCGTCAAATGCTGAAACTATCCATTTATGAAAGAAAACGTTGCGTGTAGCAATTAGCAATTAAATGCTTAATTATTATTATTAGTGACTTATTAAACCTACACTGTCCTACAAATAATTTGAGGTTAAAAGACCAAATGGACGTTTTAAATTTCGCTTCTTTCCTTTTAATTTTAAAGAGAATTCTATACTAAATTCTGATAATATGCTTAATTTGCTTTTGACACTAATAGATTGCATTGAAGCGTCAGTGGACCCATGCTCGTTTGATTTTGACAGGCAAATGAAAATAAAAATAAACATACATACAATTTCTTTTACACTTTCATTATTATTTCACTATTTCCGTCTTTCTATACCAATATATATATATATATATATATATATATATATATATATATATATATATGCATACATATATAAATTTTCATTGAAAACCCATCTAGGATGGTAAGGTATTTATCATTGTTTAATTCATTCACTACAAAAGGGAACCTAGAGCAGGCTTTGGTTATAATTTATGTGATATATATATATATTATATATATATTATATATATATATATATATATATATATATATATAGGTCTACAAAAGATTTATTTGAATATGGAAATCGTCAAGTACTGAAGGCTTTACAGGAATAAATAACACAAAAATTTGTTATTATAAAACAGATTAAACTACACGTGTCGAAATAGGCGACAAAGCAATAATTAATTAATGCGAGGGAAACCAACTCGGCAAAGGCATTATCATTTGTGAAAGAAATAACTTGTTGATCTATCCAGTGCTCTATGCTCTTTATGAAGCGTGAAAAAGACTCTGGGTATGCGTATGAGCCTTGGGCCTGTCACAGGGCAGAATACTAGAGAGAGAGAGAGAGAGAGAACGAGAGAGAGAGACAGACAGACAGACAGACGGTTATGGCAGATTTTAGATTGAGCGGTCGAAACATCTGAAGAACCTTCATATAATATTGTTTAAATTAAAATCTTCTAATTTTACCGACTTTTCAAGTATTGAAAGTAGGAAATAAAATATTTCGGTGATACGGAGGTAGTATTGATAGGGGGGGGGGGGGGTCGCTCCCATGATCCATCTATGGTAACATAACCTAATTTCACCACTGTCGCATTGGACTATTTATACAGTAACCCAAGCGTACTCGACCTCGATTGTTAATGCAGAAATAGACACAGATGAGTTGGCTTTTGTTCTTCTTCCAAAAGAAACAAAAAACTAATCGATGAAATAGCGCAAAATCGCCCATTAAATAAAAGTCCATTCTGAGAATTTCAGATGATACTAGGTATGCAGTCGGTCCCATATCATTGTGGCTTCCAATCAATGGCAGAATTAGTGCAGCTGTTTGCTGAAATACCTGGCAACGCTGACTCTAAATTCTATAGAAAGCAGTAGTCAGGGGTTAAAGTGGGAATTGAGAGCTAGGGGAACTAGTCAGAATTTTCGGGCCCCCAGTAAAGTATTTACATATCTCCTCGTATCTAAAATAGACCCCTAGCAGGGGAACGAACCTCAGAAAAATGGATGCCAGGGGAATATAGTTCTCCGGCCTCCCCACTTTAACCACTGGTTTTTCCCCCGGTTACACAAGATTTATTAGACTATATATTAATAAAAAAATTTATGCCTGAATTGCGATGCATGGAATTTGTAGTGAAATTCTTATAAATAGTAAATGAGATAACGCTGTTAAATGATGAAAGACTGAACTCTAGCTTAGGTCTACAGTGCAATATGTATGAATTGTGTCAAACAGGCATTGCGACGTTTTTAAGAGAGAGAGAGAGATAGAGAGAGAGACTGACAGAAAGAAAGTGAGTGAGATAGAGAAATTCATGACTCGACACATTTTGCTAAATGCAAAAATGGATTAAAATTGGTCAGAACTAAAATTTTTCATTCGTTTTGGATAATATTTGTAGCAATTTCTGGAGCCTTGGCGCTCACCAACTGAATGCCTTTTATAACGTTGGTTTGGATCTTAGTGCTTTGTCGCCTTTAACACGACACGTGCTGTCACCGGTTGGTCTATTGTTCAGCAACCCACACATAATATTGGTAAAAGACAAAAAACATATATGAAATAATATATAAATAATGCAATTATGTTAAGAAATTCTAACGTAGACTTTGACAATTTTGAGCTGAACTTCAACAAACTTGCGCACATCAAATGAACGGTTAGAATTGTGATCGCAACAAGATAAAATACAAAACTTTCTCTGACAGTTTCATCCGAACAACAAACGTTACAATAAACGTGACTTAAAACTGCTTCAGATTAAAAATATTATTCATGACAGTTGAAGCTCATTTTATGTCAAAATCCTTCTCGTAAACAAAAGAGTTAATTTGAGACACAAAGGGAAGCTTAGAACTCTGGTAGCTTTTAAGAGCTCGCTAATTCCAACGTTATGTTTTGAAGTTACCATAACAACATAGGCTGGTCTTAATGATTCTCATTTAGCTTCGTTTGTTTATAACAGTTGAGTGGTCGTAAAGCATCAACAATTGGCCGGACTAACGCTATTAACCACACAAATGTATCAATGCACGTTGGAATGAGCTTACGAAACAAGTAACAAAGCAACAAGTAAGCTTCTAAACAAATGAAGAAGCAAAGCTGAAAGAGATGGGGGGAGGGGTTAGATAATCTAAGATTTAAGCATATCCACACAGTTAGATTAGCGAGAATATCTATATTCTAATAAGTAAAAATCCTCCCGTTAAGTTTAACGGGCCGCTATATCCTTTTACGGGGTCGATATCACGATCTCAACTTTCTGTGCGCCTCTCTGATGAGAAAAATTATCATACACAAACTTTCTATTTTATTCTTACCCAAACGTTTTTCTTATTTAGGCCCTATGCTATGAAAGTTAACCGTGTTGAGTCCGGGTGTGATTGGAACCACTGCTCAATAGGGAAAGCGTAAACAATCAGCCACGTTAGAGGGCACAATTGCAACTACTGAGGAAAGCCAGATATTGCTGCAAAACCTTACAAAGAATGATGATTATACTTTAACAGAATGGGAAAAATATACAAATAGTGGAACATAACAATGTCCTTCTTAATGGCTTTGGTGACTATTTTACGAATTGTTTTGCGCATCTTGCCCCTATTGAAACTTTCGCAATATTTACGCCAAGGTAATTTTTCTAAAGGAAACGATTCTCAGCTCTCTACACCTTTCTAGTTCAAACAAAGATTAACACAGAGCTTGCTTCGTGGATTACTTATATTAAGTAAAAACCAGTAGGCTAAAGCTTATTTTTACGATAGTTTTCACGAGCGAGTCGAGGATATGAACCCGCACATGCTGATCCGTAGTTACATGTCTGACTTGGTTCGCCATTGGCTACAAACAAATGTATCTTAATCTCTTACTTTAACTTTGGACTGATTTTCTGGATTTTGGAATTTGCACCGTTTTCGGACCTTTCATTTTGCTCGCCTTCTTGATTTTGACTCAATAGTGCTCGATGGTATGTTGTCATTGATGACTGTAGCACTCTAATTGTTGTTATTGTTATTATTACACTTCTACTCTGAACAACTTCAAAATAAAAGTAGACAAGCATTATAGTGAAATGATCAACTATGTTGATATCACTTTTGCTACCTCATGTTTAATCTGTTGGTATCTGTATGGCAATTTAGACCATTTTCCGTATAACCAATCTATGCATGTCTGAGATTTTACTCTCAGATTTAACGCAGCTGGGATTCGAGCCCACGAGGGTTCAAGTCACCTCAGGGTCTGTCATTTAAAAGTTGAAGACTTTACCAATACGCTTTTAAGATATTCTATTTACAATTAACATCGTGTGAAATGAAGTGAAAGATAACTTATAGATCACAGGTTCAACTCTCATTATAGCGATCTGAAAGTAAACTCTTAGTTAGTTAGAGCATTTATGGGACAGGTAAATGAACAGTTTAATGAATTAACTAGACAATTAAATAAATAATGGCAGATATCAATATAGATTCCCATTGCACTGTAATGCGTGTTGTATAGATCTTACAAGGGTGACATACCTAACTGTAAATAACATTATAGATAATTAAAGATAGATATCATCTCGAGTGATTATTCCACGTTTAATTAACATTTAAAGAGTCTGACACATAAGGAAAAGTGTCAGTTAAGGATAAGGTAGTCAGTTATGGATAAGGTAAGGATTTGAAGGAGTCTTACCTCGTCATCAGTTGATAACATTCCGTTGTTCATACTGTAGCAGATCTCTGAGATGCTGTAGGAGATCTATGAGATGTAGCAAGAGATTTCTGAGATGTATCAAGAGATCTATGAAATGTTGTAGGAGATCTATCAGATGTTTAGGAGATCTCTAAGATGTATCAAGAGATCTATGAGATGTTGTAGGAGATCTATCAGATGTTTAGGAGATCTCTGTGAATATCAAGAGATCTATGAAATGTTGTAAGAGATCTATCAGATGTTTAGGAGATCTCTAAGATGTAGCAAGAGATCTATGAGATGTTGTAGGAGATCTATCAGATGTTTAGGAGATCTCTAAGATGTATCAAGAGATCTATGAGATGTTGTAGGAGATCTATCAGATGTTTAGGAGATCTCTAAGATGTAGCAAGAGATCTCTAAGATCTTGTAGGAGATCTCTGAGATGTTTTGAATATCTCTAAGATGTAGCAAGAGATCTTTGAGATGTTTAGGAAATCTCTGAGATATTTAGGAGATCTTTGGGGTTCTGTCTTAAACTACTAATCTTCTAATCAACGCGATTCTGCTGCTTATTTCAACAAAATTAAAATTCCTCTATGTGTAACGCAGCTCAAACATTATTATTATTAGGATAAAATACTACGAATTATGAAACTGCTGCAACATACTCGTTAATATCCTGCCCCTGTATAGAAAGTACACACGGTCTTGTTAACTTAATGTTAATCTTAACTCTACATCTATATTCGCTTTTGCTAACTTTACTAGCTTCATACGATCTGTTAAAATTATCTAAGATTTTATTAATCTCAGTACATTCGTAGAACGTCAGTGTTTTTATTTTATTTCTTACACTTTATTATTATTATTTTCTCTAACTACAAACAGAGTGACAGAAGCACAGTATCCATGCTAAAGACAGCTCTGTGTGATTGATTGTGTCACCTCAGGACTTCTAGCAGAGTTAACCAGACCACGCTATATCGACTAACCGAGTTCTGCTACAGTCGAGACTGGCACGGACTGTTTGTCAGTCACTAGGCGTGACTCATTCCTTACTCCAGTCTTCCGTAGCCGACCAGCTTCAGCTAGTAAAGCTAAAGCTCATATTGACGTCAGTTTCCTTACTCTAAAGCGATGTCAGTGACGGGAGAGCCCAGGATTTGAACCCCGCACCTACTGATCCGCCGTCGAGTGCCTTAATGACTTCGCCACTGCCTCCAGCCGTGGTTTTCGTAGCTCTCATACGTTAGTTATTTGTCGGTCATGCCTTTAAGAAAACTAGGCAAAGATCTATGCCAGCTATTTTAAGATAAAGTTAAACGATTATTATATACTTCCTACGGTCCCCCGTCACTGACATCGCTTTCGAATGAGGAAACTGAAGTTAAAATTAGCCTTACCAGCTATTTTTCCTGAAGAAATTTAAATTCTGCCGCATTGATAACTTGAACTCAGACTCTCTTTGCCATTAACTAGGGTTGGGTAAAACCATTTTAAAACTGTTTTAAATCAAAATTAGCAGACGGAAAATAATTTTAAAATCAAAATAATTTCTATTGAGTTGTAGTTTTTATGATTCTTGAATCAAAATCAAAATCGCTCAGTCACTCTCGTGAAACGAGTTTCTAATCAAAATCATAAGTTTGATTTGATTTTGTAATTGTAAATCAAATGATTTGAAATCATACCCAACACGATCTACAACAGCTATTCGTTTTCATTAACATAGCAGTGCATGTGGAGTTGGTTAAAAACCAAATATAAAAACATAAATCATGAACCTACAGCTATATTTTGTGGACCTTGCCAATATGTCAATTATTAATTTTACATTAACGAGTCTGAGATGTGTTGTGTTCGGGACACAGAAGAATAAACCGTTCATAAATTGCATGTGTCGGACGAGGCGATTGAGTAAGATCTGAGAACAACAGCGGAAAACCACCTCAGAGCCATTTTGTTCATATATAAGCTGTAGGGTAAATTAATATGTGCGTAATTCATAGCCTTTTGAGCAGGGATTAACTCGTTAGGCGGTTCAGTGCTAATTATGGAGCGTGAAGGTAGTGAAGGCAGCGTATAAGTAGGAATATAAACACATTGTACCTGATACGT
Organism: Enchytraeus crypticus; assembly: GCA_905160935.1. Classification (NCBI taxonomy): domain Eukaryota; kingdom Metazoa; phylum Annelida; class Clitellata; order Enchytraeida; family Enchytraeidae; genus Enchytraeus; species Enchytraeus crypticus. The sequence continues at coordinate 39,256 of CAJHZI010000892.1, read as the reverse complement.
AGGCCTACTCGATAGGACACTGGAGAGAGAGTCTGAGTTAACAATAATTATGTTAATTTAACTTAATTGTGCTGCATAATTAAATCTAATGTAAAACTTTAAAATCATAAGCATGCGCATGAGCCCTATAAGTTTTCTTACAAATTTCAGAGTACGTTTACTTTTTACTGAAAAGAAGTACTGTTTTGTCGAGTATTATAAAACTTTTACTTAAGTATAATTGTGAAAAAGTACTTTCTACTTTTACTTTCAATAACCATTTACTTTTACTTATACTTTAGTATTTTGCCGAGTACTTCTTAGCACACTGTAGAAGGATATAATATTTATATTAACAGGACACTATCATTGTGAATGAGCAATGTTTTAACTCACCAGATGACAGCATGCAATAAGTAGTTTTTTACAATCAGTCCAAGAATTGCACTGCAAAATATACAATTGGTTTTAGTTAATAGCCTGATGAGTCTTAAACAAGCATATAATTGCGTCCTGACTCTGTAATGTTATGTTATGTTATGTTATGTTATAACTTCAGATTTAACTGCTAAATATGACATATAGGCCTAACTCGTACCTTTTAGCTGTACATACAGCTTTTCTAAACACTTAAATTCAGTAGAAATAGAAAGCTTTCCAATTACATATACTAACAATGAAATTCTCGTTAAACAATAAAGTAAATAAGACTCGGATCTTGTGAGTATGATTTACTATGAATTAGTATGATATGATGTACTATGAATTAGTATGATATGATTTACTATGATTGACTATGATATGATTTACTATGATTTAGAATATGATTTACTATGATATAGTTTGATATGATTTACTCGGATCTTGTGACTATGATCCCACTCTCCGATGTACTCTGGTTCACTACTAACATTGGTCGTCAAAACTCGCAAATTAATAGTAATGACGTACACTTTCTGTGAACCTTAGAACTCGTTGCTTCGTTTTGTTGCAACCTAAGATTTTAGTGAGTGTTACAACGTTATTAATAAAATCCTTCTCTAGGCCTGCCTCCAACTTGTGCGTAAACGTTTAAGAACTAGGCCTATAGCTCGAGAACGAGACGCTCTGGAGAAAATGAGAAAAAGAAGAAAGAAAAGAAAATGAGAAAAATGGAGACGCGTTGGAGCTATGAATGCCGAAACTGTTTGTAAACGACGTAGCTTCTTAAATAACAATTAATAAAACACCAAAATTTTTCAATCGATTAATGCAATGTTGCAAGCCATAAATACGCGCAGACAATCGTTAAAAACGGGTGTGTAAAACAAGCATTATTCTTAAAACCACTAAACAGTCTTATATCTCTAGTATCCATAGATCGTGACGCTTCTGTAAAGCCTAGCTTCCTGTTAGGAAATGAAAAACAAGTACGCTCTCCCTCTCTCTCTCGTTGGTATCATCAGTGCGGCGTCTAGACGTTACCAGATACACGACAGGACTGTCATGTATATGGATGTAGAAAAAGAGTAAAATGAAGATCACGAAAAAAAAAAAAAAAAATATGAATTTTTATTAGTTTCAGATTTCGTTGTTATTTTGGGAAGAATATTTAGAAAATAAGATATTAACTCTTATAAAAAAGTAGAATATTTATTCTCATAACAATAGTAATTGATTTCAAAAAGCATAAAAGAGTAATAATCTCAGTAAATAGATAGGAAGGCGTTCTTCTTATTTTGTCCAGATTTCGTGATGAATGATGACTTGCGAGTTTTTATTCTTTATTTAATAATTCTTTAAGAGATAGAATTGTGTCAAGCAAGTTCATATAAACTTTGCAGAACAGCCTGACTGCAGTGCCTAATTAGCCGCGTACTGCAGCATTATAATGAAAACATGAACCATATTGATTTAATAATTTGTTGTGTTGCAAGAAGATTGCTTCTGTCTGTTTAAAAAATCGAAACATGTTAGGATTTAATTACGGAGCAGGGATTCCGAATTCGCAGCGAATAAAGGAATATAAATCTTGGACTCAGCGGTCCATGACCGTGCCTTCACGCTCAGATGATCTGAGATCATAAAACCATGCCTATCCGTTACAAATAAAAAAAACTGTACCCAATGAACTTAGAGAAACTGTAGACCTATCATTCTTTAGGCGGAATGAGAAGAAATTTAACACCATTATGACGAGCCTAAGAGAGATATTGTTTAGAACTAAAACGAGAGCATTTTAAGATGAACTAAAGCTGTATAATTTATAGGATCCTATTTAATTATCGACGGTTCGCATTATTTCTCTTTTCTTTATTGTTAGCAATTTGATATTTAACATTCGAAGCATTTGTAATTGTGTATGACAATGCTCGGCAGAAACTGAACTGTAATCTACATTAGTTTACAGTGGATAGCAGAGTGGGTATTGCACTTGTCTTAAATTAGGAATACCCAGAAATCAACGCAATTACGTCATAGTGCTTGCGTCACAGTACTTACGTCACAGTTAACTTGTTATGTAAAATATAATAATGAGCATTAAGTATTCGACTTCAGTAGAAATGAGGATTTGTAGAGAAAATAAAGCAGAGATACTCATTGGTGCCCTGCATTCCTCATTTGATAGTGGAGTGTCCATCTACCAAGCTCTCCATTAGAATCTTTCCACGAACGTAAAACGTCATTTTGCTTATACATGTTAGTGAACTTATCTTGAGAAAATGCACCATTCTTGTGATGTATTTTCTTTAGAAAAAAATTATTTTAGTTTATCAAATTGTTCTTAAATCAAATGCGAGAGAAATTGTAGATGATCTGGTATATCTATAGTTGATTAATAATGACCACTACATAACTGAGTCGCCACTCTTAAGGTTACAGATTATTACATGTATTATTACATGTTCTTTTTTCATTCAAACGTGCTGTGAGAGAAAACCATTTAGTTCCATGTTTAAACTATCCTTGACTCAGGTTTCTATTCCATCCACTCAAGCGCAAGCTTTTTAGGCTGCTTAAAAACTGAATTAACTGCAAATGAAATAAAAATGTCAGAACCTTTATTGCGAACATTAAGTAACATAGTAATTGTATTAAAAATAGTAATAGGCTGCACCAGACTGCACTAGACTGTACCAAGTTACACCAGACTGCACTAGGCTGCACCAATTTGCACCAGACTGCTTTAGACTGCTTTAGACTGCACCAGACTGCACCAGACTGCACCAGACTGCACCAGACTGCACCAGACTGCACCAGATTACACCAGGTTGCACCAGGCTGCACCAGCCTACCCGTTACAGACCTCTCTGCCACTCACAAAAAAGACGTTAAATTCATCAGGATACTCTTTATTTAGTCTAGCTTTTAGTTTTAGTAGTCCAAATACGTGTCAGTATTACAATCGAATCTACTATGTCCCTATTCTGGATTCACTGAGAAGATTCTTGTCCATGTTTCTAGATGTCTGTGTTGCACACTGTAGCTATACCTCTAGGTGTCTGTTTGAGTCATGCTTGCTTTGTGTGTCTGTACCCGGGCTGTACTTAATATAAGTACCTGATGCGGTGCATGGCAAACACATGGCAGCTTGAGATCTGTGCGTATTGCTAAACATTGAGGATTGGATATCCACCCATCTGACTCTATCCTTCCTATTAGTGTCGATTTAAAACTTAAAACTGATGGTGAAAAGTGTTTGATAATTATGCCGAGAAAAACATAAATGCACCAGAGCATTCAATGCGTAATCAACGCATATTCCAGGGCATTCAATGCGTAATCAATGCATATTCCAGGGCATTCAATGCGTAATCAATGCATATTCCAGGGCATTCAATGCGTAATCAATGCATATTCCAGGGCATTCAATGCATAATCAATGCATATTTCAGGGCATTCAATGCGTAATCAATGCATATTCCAGGGCATTCAATGCGTAATCAATGCATATTCCAGGGCATTCAATGCATAATCAATGCATATTTCAGGGCATTCAATGCGTAATCAATGCATACGCCAGGGCATTCATTGTGTTTTCCTGACAACGCTGAGCGAGTAATGTAGAGCAGGGTGGCGATTAAGCTGTATTAACCTGAAATTTGAGAATAAAGTATAGACTCCAGAGTAAGTGAAAACGACAATCAATGATTGTTGCTGTTTCTACGAACAACTTAATACCGTATTATTATTAAAACGTTCCAAGCCCGTACGTACAAATTATTAAGTACAAATCTAGATCATGACTGCTCATGATATGATGTCTGCCACTGTCATAAGATAGACTAATTTAATTATTTTATTATTTATTAGTTAAACAGTCTTGGACGTCGTTAAGATTTTACTTTTTTAACTCCTGGATTCATTCAATCCCCGATGGGTTATTTCAAATCTTATGATTCAAATATACCCAGACATGCTAGCCATTTAGACTTTTATGTATTACTTTCAGATACTGTTATTGTAATAATTGTAGTAATAAAACAATGGACCAGGTCGTGTTAACTGCTGTTTAATAATATTTTAGTTAACTCTTTTTTCTCTTTTCGTTCTATTTCTCACTCACTCACTCACTCACTCACTCACTCACTCACTCACTCACTCACTCACTCACTCACTCACTCACTCACTCACTCACTCACTCACTCACTCACTCACTCACTCACTCACTCACTCACTCACTCACTCACTAACTCACTCACTCACTCACTCACTCACTCACTCACTCACTCACTCACTCACTCACTCACTCACTCACTCACTCACTCACTCACTCACTCACTCACTCACTCACTCCCTCACTCACTCACTCACTCACTCACTCACTCACTCACTCACTCACTCCCTCACTCCCTCACTCACTCACTCACTCACTCACTCACTCACTCACTCACTCACTCACTCACTCACTCACTCACTCACTCACTCACTCACTCACTCACTCACTCACTCACTCACTCACTCACTCACTCACTCACTCACTCACTCACCAACTCACTCACTCACTCACTCACTCACTCACTCACTCACTCACTCACTCACTCACTCACTCACTCACTCACTCACTCACTCACTCACTCACTCACTCACTCACTCACTCACTCACTCATCACTCACTCACTCACTCACTCATCACTCACTCATCACTCATCACTCATCACTCACTCATCACTCATCACTCACTCATCACTCATCACTCATCACTCATCACTCATCACTCATCACTCATCACTCATCACTCACTCACTCACTCACTCTCTCTCTCTCTCTCTCTCTCTCTCTCTCTCTCTCTCTCTTTCTCTGTTACATACACACAGTGTCACACACACACACACTATCTCACTCACTCACTCACTCACTTTCTCTCTCTCTCTCTCTTGCAGTAACATTGGTACATTCTTCAGTTCCCCGGACACAACACGGGAATATTGTTAGATAATCCCTCTCATCCCAGACTCAGAAGTTCTGTCAAACTAATCTCACAGCTGGAGTCAGTGACGAAGTCGGTAAGATACTCGACCGCTGGTCAGTATGTGCGGGATTTAAATCCTGACCTCGCCCTTCACTGACATCGCTTTCGAGTGAGGAAACAGACGTTAACCTTAGCTTTACCAGCTTTTTTACTAGACTTTTCTTAATCAGCTGTCAAGTTAAAATCCGTTATATCATTTTGTTGAAAGTATTGGTCCAGCTTTTCATACTATCAGTTTTGATAAGTCGGTTTCGGCAACATCAGATTATTATTATCTAGATTTAGATCAACCTTGTTAGAGACGAATCGTTCATAACAACATCAAGCCTATTAGAGTTAAGAAGTTATAACAACATGAGACCTATTAATGTATCTGTTGCCATCTTCAAGGCTGCCAAGGTGATAACGAATAAAAGGATTATTTTAGGGTCGGGGAGTTTATCCCTAAATCTGTCTGTTTCTATTAAAGAATCATTGTTCCTGTCTCTCTCTCTCTCTCCCTCTCTCTCTCTTTCTCTCTCCCCTATATTTCTCCATCTCTAACTCTCACACTCTCTCTCTCCCTCTCTCTCTCTCCTCTCCCTGTATAGCACACTTGCCTGAGAAGCAAGAGTCCATGGGTTCAAATCTCAGTAGGACCGTCTCTGGCAGTATCCCTTCTGATTGGGAAACTGACGTTAAACTAAGCGTTAGCTTTATTTGTATGGTTACTACCAGGTACCAGACAACACAGTACTACAAGTACAAAGGTATCAAATGTCAGTCCTTTCAGTAATGATAGCTAGAGTGGCCCGAGTAGTTAGAGTAGCTAATGTTAGGGTAGTGTAGCTAATGTTATGATTGAGTAGCTAATGATAGGGTATAGTAGCTAATGTTATGATAGAGTAGCTAATGATAGGGCAGAGTAGCTAATGTTATGATTGAGTAGCTAATGATAGGGTATAGTAGCTAATGTTATGATAGAGTAGCTAATATTAGGGTAGAGTAGCTAATGTTAGAGTAGAGTAGCTAATGTTAGGGTAGAGTAGCTAATGCTAGACGAGGGTAGCTAGCGTGAGGGTGGACGCCAGGCCTAGCTGACTCTAACCCCTAGTTGAGCCAGGGCTGCAGCCACTGCAGTGTTGAGAAGTCAGGCTTGGTTGATATAGGCGTGTGCTTGTAGTGTTGCAGTAGTGTGAATAGATGCGTTGAGAGAACAGGCTTTCCTCGTTCTCTCATCTGCCACTTAACTGGTGAAATATCGCTCCACAAGTTTCTAGCTTAACTTTACGTTTTCAAATTGAGCTATAGTTGTTTAATTTAAACGTGTCGTTTTAGAACAAAACGTGAATTTTTTTTATTTATTCAAAATTTCTAGATACGTGAAGATACGATGGTAGAAGTTGTTGAGTTACTTAGTAGGCCAATTTTGAAATTTATTGCTTTAGAACTTCGCTTTGTAATTAGAAGGAAACGACTAATACAGATATTCGCAATTATGGGATCCTAAAGAAATTACGAAAATATGCAACGGGTGAAACATAATAATAGTGTAATAGTTTTCTTATTGTAACACGCATAAATCTGACGAATAAAACTGTATGTGACGTAGCTCTTTGGATAGCGAGCTACCTCTACTCTTAGATCAGAAAATAATAACCTATAATATTATTGTTTGTTAGTAAGGCTATGTCGTCCGCAAAATCAAGGTCAGCTTATTTCCTATGACTTAACTTTATTCCCCATTAAATTTCATCGAAAGCTTTTCTTATTACAAAATCAATCACTAGAAGAAAAAGGAGGAGCGACAGTAATTCCTGTTACAATATTGAAAGGTCAGTAACCCCTGTTGGTGTTTTTATATTGCAGAACGCATTCTCATGCAACAGTTTAAACAATTCAGTGAATTTCTCAGGAATTCCATAGCTTCCTTTTAATTTCCATAAATTGTCCCTATGAATACTATCAAATGCTTTTTTGAAGTCAATGAAATTTATATAGATGTCTTGTTGGAATTCTATGCTCTGTTGAAATGACGGAAATTGAAAATTTGTTCTTTGCATAATCAATTGCGCCTAAAGCCAGCTTGATGTTCTCTTAACTTCTTGTCTATTTCTGTTTTCATTCTTTCAAGTAATAGAGAACAGAAGACTTTGTCAGGTATTGATTGCAAGTTTATACCTCTCCAATTATTGCAATTATTCAAATCTCCATTTGTGGGCAGCTTAACAATTGTACCCCTCCTCCAACTCTTTGGTATGCCCATTGTCTTTCAAGTGGTGTTGAACAAGGTGGATAATTTATCTATTACAACAGTTGACCATGTTTTAATAACTCCCGAAAATTCCGCTTTCTGTTATGTCAAGTACGAAAAACAAGATTTTCAATTATGAAATTTTAAGAAACTTAACGGTTACAATTTGCAATAGCTAAAATTTCTTTAATCATTATCTGTTAACTATTAAATTATTCTTTAACTTCCGGAGCCCTAATGAAAAGGCAACTAGCTATAAAGTAAATTATTTGTTGGAATGATATTCAGTATGAATACAAACAAAGTCTTATTCGAGCACAGATTGATAACAGCCTTACCGCTGGATTTAAATTGGTAACTAATTAACTGTATCATGATGATCATTAATTAACTTAAGGAGAACCTGGATTATCCTGAGTCTATCCCACGGAACTGGAATTACCTCAAGTTTTAGTTTGGATAGTATCGATCTAAGTGTACACTAGACGATACAAGAAGATACAGTGAAACAGCTAATACACTGGTTAGTAGATTATTTTGAGAAAATATAGACTTTATTGATTTATGTACTTTAAAAAGACCTTTCGCTTCTTTGTTCAATTGCAGCATGATAAATAACGTGTCTAATGTAATGTTAGAAGCCGACAGCGTCTGTTCGAGAGATCTGGACACTTTCGAGCTATCATCGAACATATTCGTTACGGCGTGTTGAAATAGTCACAGTTTAACACAACAAAGAACAGAGCAATTACTGTTGAGATGATGTGACGCCTCCATAATGTTGCCATCGTCCTGTTTAGTATAAAATTATGCAAATAATAGAAAATATTACAAGAAGCACGGTGTTCTGTTTACACTTTATTACGCATATGAGTAGCTATTTTAGATTTTCTTCATTGTACATCAAAGCGCCCGACCTAATGCAAACTGATCAGCCGTGCACTGTTTGAGTCTTAGTAGAACGAGATTAAACAACTTGGACTAAAGAAGCCAGTAGGAAACCACCTCAGAAGCTATATTTTCTCAAGCTATAGAGAAGCTATGTTACGATGTGGTCTCTCTCTCTCTCTCTCTCTCTCTTTCTCTCTTCTCCCTTTCTCTTTCTATCTTCTCTCTCCCCTTTCTCTCTCTCTCACTCTCTCTCTCTCTCTCTCTCTGTGTCTCTCTGTCTCTCTGTCTCTCTTTCTCACTCTTTCTCTCTCCTCTCACCACTGGTTCGTAATAACGTCATATTTTGACCTAATTGTACCACTAATGGACATTTTATGAGGTCGTTAGGACCTGGAGTTATTACTGTAATTGAGTATCCGATAGTCTCTCCGTGAAGTTCGGACTGTTTCCGGCGGGAGTCCTTGAATGCTAAACATATTCCACCGGATCCAGTTGTAGCATTGACTTTGATAATTAACTTATTATGAAATGAATATTATACTGAATTATAATACTGCATTGATTTTCTCAATTGCGTAGTGGTTAGAAGCGTCGTGTATCGTAGTAAAATTTTAAATGACTGATCCAGAGGAGAATTGAACTCTCGTGGGTTCGATTCTCGCCCGCGCTGATCTGAGAGTAAAATATCGGACATTCACTTGGCTGGTTGCACGGTGCATGGCTTATGCGTTACAACTCTCTCGTGACCGCCTTGCCTGTAATTTCCTACCTTTGGTCTTCTGGACATAAGTTTATCGTCAGTTTTTAACATCTTGATTAACTTCTTCGCTTTTAACATTTTACTCGTCGGCTTGACATTGGTTCCATAATGCTCGACGTTGTCATTGACGACTGTAGCATTCTAATTTAGCTAGTGTTGTTGTTCAGCTAACGAATTGGTTGCTTGTGTTGAAATTTGATTCTGGTATGGATTCCTGATGGAGCCAATAAACGAGGTAAATATAGAAAGCTTAATGGACATGTTTCTACCGATTTATGACCGTGCTATCTAATAAGATGTCTCGTCAAATCTCCAACGCAACCCGTATCACGGACTTTGCTCCTGTCACTCGTTCATCACCGGACTGGCACCGTTTGGAATCATCTCTCTCTTCAAAGCGATTGTTTGATTGCGTGATATCTTTCGGATCGTTTGCCATGAATCTACTTATAGTGGCAAATAATTATACTTCAAGGACGCCCCTGGCATCATTCGCAGATGAAGAAACGGACGGTAAATCTTTATTATTTTCTATTATTAGTTAGGCGAGCTTCTTTTAACAGTAATTTGGATTGTTTTGCGACAATTGAACTGCAGCAGTCATGGATACATTGATGATGTAACCTAACCCAATGCTTTAACTTGCTCCCCAGGTGGCAGCAGCCATAGTGGGCGGGTCTACTACTCAATGTCGGGCTTCCTTTAAGCCTATGATTGCAAATAAAGCTCGACACTGCAATATAGACGGCATTTGGACAGATTCGCAACAGAGGCATGAAAAGAGCCCATCACAGCCTATCTTTCTATCTCTCTTAGTGCACTGCCTACTGGCAGGTTAACGGTTTATAACGCCTCTACTCATCTCTATCTTCAGTCTTTCTCTTCATGTCCACATACGAGTGGATCTTTAAATTGTTTATAACATTCCTTGTGATATACCATTATTCATGGGGTATTCTGCTTATGATGAGGTGGGCCCCTAAGCCTTCGTCAGCTTCGACTAACATTTTTTGGGCAGTAAATGTTAGTCACAGCCTATATCAGGAAGCAATATAAGATTTTAATAATATAATAATCTATTCCATTTTATTTCCATTATCAATCTGACAAACCGCAGACTGTATTTTGACAATAATAGTGGAAGCACACAGCTACGCCCGATATTCCAGAGGCCCCACCTGTGTCACCCCAACTCTGCGGCAGGTTCTTTAGGTCCCGCCAGCCTCCTGTCCCGATGGTTCTTCCCTGTCTCAAAGGCTCCACCCCCGTCCAAAGAGGCTCCACCCTCGACCACATAGGCTCCACCCTCGACCACATAGGCTTCACCCTCAGTCACATAGGCTCCACCCTCAGTCACATAGGCTCCACTCTCGACCACATAGGCTCCACCCTCGACAACATAGGCTCCACCCTCGGTCACATAGGCTCCACCCTCGACCTCAGTGGCTCCACCCTCGGCCACATAGGCTCCACCCTCGACCACATAGGCTCCACCCTCGACCACATAGGCTCCAACCTCGACCACATACATTCTTTCTTTTGGCTGGAGCCAGTGGCGACGTTGGTAAGACACTCGACCGCGGATCAGTATGTGCTGGGTTCAAATCCTGGGCTCTCCAGTGAGGAAACTGACGTTAGCATTAGCTTTACTAGCTTTATTGCATACGACAATTAGGCAAGATATAGCAGTGTAAAGAAGCATATTACTTTTATTAATTGGATCTTGACTATTGGAGAATAGATCATCCAAATCTGCCGGTACTGCGTATGAGGCCCCTAATGCATGTATAAGGAGATCAATGGGAGGAATCTTTCATTAGCTGATAGCTCATTTGTGAGCAAGAAATAGGACTGAGACTCAACCTGGAATATGTTGAGAGCTGTAAAAATGTGAGAGTAAAGAAGAGAGAGAGAAAGATTAAGATAAAGAGAGACAGAGAGAAAGATAGACAGAGAGAGAGAGAGAGCGAGAGAGAGAGGGAGAGCGAATAAAATAAAGAGAGAAATAGAGAAAGATAAAGAGAGAGAGTAATAGAGAGAGAGAGAGAAAATAACAAAAATTTTCATATAAAATGGCAAACTTAGTGGAAACTACGAACGAAGTTAAGAAAAACTTTACGTTTGTGGTTCTATTATTCCCTAGACAAATCTAGCCACTGAAGCGCCTATCTTCAGTCTTGTAGCCAAATCAAACCCAGGCGTCTAAACATTTATACAATTCTCTCTCTCTCTCTCTCTCTCTCTCTCTCTCTCTCTCTCTCTGTCTCTGTCTCTGTCTCTTTGCCACTCTCTCTTTGTCTTTCTTTCTCTCTCTCTATTTCTCTGTCACTCTCTCTTCTCTCTCTCTCTCTCTCTCTCTCTCTGTCTCTGTCTCTCTCTCTCTCTCTATCTCTTTGCCACTCTCTCTTTGTCTTTCTCTCTTTCTCTCTATTTCTCTGTCACTCTCTCTTCTCTCTCTCTCTCTCTCTCTCTCTCTCTCTCTCTCTCTCTCTCCTGGTATGGCTTGATCGCTTGAACTGCTAGACTAGTCGCTTCTGAAGACAAAGGGCGCGCTTACAATGTTCTTCGTTTATCATATAATGACACTGGTTGGTGTGTATAATTCTGCTTTGATGTGCTCTAAATAATTAGGTAGTCGAATTCGGAAATGCCTCTGGAGTAGCTATTAGCCTAAAGAAAAAAAGTTATTGGAGTAGAAAGGTGCACTGCGTGCTAAGTTAACGGAAGCCTTGCAATGGATTGGGTTCTCTGTGTGTTTGTGTATATTAAACAGTAAACTTTCTTATCAACTAATAGATACCTCCATCTGTCTGTCATACTATCTGTCTGCCATACTGTCTGTCTGCGTATTGTCTGTCTGTCTGTCTGTCTGTCATACTATCTGTCTGTCTTACTGTCTGTCTGCCATACTGTCTGTCTGTCATACTGTCTGTCTGTCATACTATCTGTCTGCCATACTATCTGTCTGTCATACCCTCTGTCTATCTGTCATACTGTCTGTCAGTCTGCCATACTATCTGTTTGCCATACTGTCTGTCAGCCATATTGTATGTCTGTCATACTGTCTGTAATACTATCTGTCTGCCATATTATCTGCCTGTCATACTATCTGTCTGTTATACTGTCTGTTAGTCTGCCATACTAAATGTTTACCATACTGTCTGTCTACCATACTGTCTGTCTGTCATACTGTCTGTCATACTATATGTCTGCCATACTATATCTCAGTCATACTATCTAACTATCATACTGTCTATCTGTCAGTCATACTATATGTCTGCCACTCGTACATCTTATATCTGCCTCTGCCATACTCCCGTCTGACTGTCTACAAGTTTCTCTACCTGTCTGCCTAAATGATTCTGCCTCTAAGCTCAGCCTATAACTGGATCATGCTGTAGTGTTATCAGTCAGTAAGGACTTTATCCAGGGTTCCTATAGCTCCTCATCGGATCAATGTTCCCGAACGCGAAACTTCAGTGTTTTTAACAATGATAAAAAGTGTTAAAACGGAGACATAGATTATGTGTGTATGATTATTGTATGATCATAAACTGCAATGTGTCGTAAGAAAATCACTCTTCAATATTTATCGTGTTATTATTTATTAATATTCATCTTACTATTGCTATCTTATTATTGGTTATCTTATTTATCTTATATTTAACTAATATTTGTAAACTCTATGAGTTATGTAGACTATAACTACTAATATTCTACGTTCGCCTTATTCCAGTAGTATCTCTACAACACAATGTTCACGCTTACCTTCCGTCTCTCATTTCACTGCATCTCTTAGTGCACTGCCTACTGGCAGGTCCATGGTATATAACGCCTCCACTCTTCTCTGTCTTCCGCCTTCCTCTTCATTTCCACATATGAGTGGGTTTTTAAATCATCTAACATACATAATCTCGGCCTGCCCCTGCCTCTTTTTCCTTCCATTCTACCTTCTATGACCTCTTTTAATAGACCTTCCCCCCTCAGAATGTGTCCTATCCATCTCTTCTTCCTATTTCTTAATACATTTATCAACTGTCTATCTGTGCCAACTCTCTCCAGGACTTCCTCATTTGTAACCTTTTGAGTCCAGCTAATCCTCTCCATTCTTCTCCAAATCCACATTTCCAATGCCTCCAGTTTCCTAATATCTTCCTTCCTTAAGGTCCATGTTCACTGCATATATAGTCTCTATTCACCAAATTCATAGCACAATGAAACACATACAATACAAATCAAACACAACATAGATCACCATAAATAAAATTAAGATAGTAGGCCTGTATAACTAGAATATCAAACGCAATCCCTGTTCGAATATTATTTCTGATAGTTATGGCATTAACTCTTTAAAATATTGCCAAAACTTATACCTGATACAGACCAATGAGTCTTGACTCTCAATTGAATATTTTCTATTAGTGGATGTATAGAGGATATATATGAATATATAAATATTATACACTACTATATGAAGTAAGGACTAGATCATCTGTCCAGATAACAAAAGACTTTAAGTGACATTTTTCAAGGGAATTGCGGAATAAAAGAAGCTTTTTAAAGATATAATTTTCAAACTAGTGACAGAATAACAGAAAACTAACTAATTTATTATAAAAACGGTTATTTTATTAGCAATTTATGTATTTATGTATTTATTTTTTTATTTAGCTACATTTTAACTTAGAGGCGAAATTCAGTGCAGTAAGTTCAACATCCCAGGATTTCCGCCTCCAATAAAGAGAGACCCTGCGGTACTGAGAGTGCCGGATGTCATTTGATCGGTCCGGTATTTGGACCTCAGTACCTGGATTAGGTAAACAAGAGTATTCGATTAAGGGAAATAGAAATTTGACTTCATGACCAAGGTTTAACGGTTACATTGATCTACTACAATGAGAAGTACAATAAGAAATTTTGGTTTGATTTCGAGAAAATTATCCAATTTTTTAAGATGCACATTGCACAAACCTGGATTGCTCGGTTTGTATAGATCGGGTAGTTCAATCTTTATTTTTTACAAAAGCGATGGCACTTTCAGTTAGAGTTCTCGACTATTCTTAACGGTGCACTTAACTACAAAATGGGTGAACTATTCCATTGCAGTTCCAGTCATATTATTCAAATCTCCGTATGTCTAAAGTGCTATAATGCTAATTATTAAAATAAACAAGAATACAGGAAATAAGAAATTGTACAGTGGAGTGAGCGAGATTAATTCGGCGATAAATTGTTTCCCTATTTATTTCTCCACTTGTTAATTATTTTTCCACTCCCTATTTCTCCACTCTTTATTTATTTCTCAGTTTGCTATTGATTCATCTGCCTGTTAAATATTTATTAATTTCATATATATTTTTCCAGTTGTTATTTATTTCTCCATTCGATATTTATTTCTCTACTCGTTAACTTTTTCTCCACTCGTTAATTATTTCTCTACTCGTTAACTTTTTCTCCACTCGTTAAGTATTTCTCCACTCGTTAACTATTTCTCTACTCGTTAACTTTTTCTCCATTCGTTAAGTATTTCTCCACTCGTTAATTATTTCTCTACTCGTTAACTTTTTCTCCACTTGCTAATTACAGTATTAATTGTAAGGTTAACAATGTTTAATCACTTGCGTTGTTCTCTTTAATTAAAGTCATTTCTTTATGAATTAGTCACTTCTTTATATTTCTACTAGCTGCTATTCTTTGTGTAGCACACTTAGCTCATCGGTTAAGTGTCTCGACCTTGTTTCTAATATGAGCGGCTTACAGCCAGATCTCTTAACTGTAGATCATCAGCTTAGCTCTATTCACCGCTGACTCTTTTGTGTGCTCGATGTTGTCATGGACGATATACATGTAGCTCTAAAGCATGTCTTAGTAGCGTAGGGACAACGTCATGAAGTTTTAAATGACATATCCTGAAGTGAATTGAACCTTCTTGGGTTCGAATTCCAGCCTCGCTGATCTGAGAGTAAAATCTCGGACATTCACTCGACTGGTTATACGGAAAATGTTGTAAATTGTCTAACGGTTAAAACATGCGGTGTTAAAAGTGATAGATATCAACATAGTTGATCATTTCTCTATAATGCTTGTTTACATTTACTTTTTAAAGCGATCTAAAAGCTCGATTAAATTTTAATAAAATCTTTAAATATTAACAAATTGTAGTGATCAAAGGCAGTGATTAAATTTTGTTTAAAGCTAATGCAAAATTAATATTAACGTCAGTTTCCTAACTCGAAAGCGATGTCAGTTACGGCAAGCCCAGGATTTGAACCCCGCATCTACTGATCCGAGGTCGAATATCTTACCGACTTCACCCTTGGCTCCAGCCTTTTACCGGTCCTGTAAAACAATTTACTGGTCTTCGGAAATTGTGTATTGGTCATTGATTTAGGCGATATATGGAATGCAGGGAGGTAACTAATGATATACAAAACATCAATAGAAAGGTCTCCGAACGTAAACATAGATGTAAAACATGGCGGGGTAGCCACAAATCACCAGTACTCTCTAGAACTGCTTGGAACCGTTTCTGTATTCTGTAATTAAACTGCAACATCCAATGATTGGATTGATGTTTCCCTATTAGTAAAGTTTCAAATTGGCTAAACGAAACTTGGACATTTATCCAGTCGTATTTCGTATTCAGCTTGTAGATTTTCGAGATTTATCTTTCGTACGATTTTACGCTTTCGTATACCAATCGCACTTTCACTCTGTTTGACGTAGCCCATTTTTCCCCCATTCTATATACTTCATTAGATTTGGATAAGGCATTGATTTGTGTGAAAGAATTAACTTGTCAAGCTATGAAGTGCTGTTTATGGAGTGTGAAAGCAGACTCTAAGTATGAATATATAGCCCATGTCTGGCAAACCCGTAGAGTTTTGGAATCTAAATCTAATTGAAGGACTATCTAATTGTCCTATCTTTATTCATCCGGTGTCCATGATTGCTGGAGCCTGTGGCGACGTTCGGTAAGATACTCGACCGAAAGAGAAGTATGTGCGGGGTTCAAATCCTGGGCTCACCCGTCACTGACATCGCTTTCGAGTGAGGAAATTGACGTTAACATTAGCTTTTACTGCTGCCGCTGAACTGTCAATTAATGCCTCTACCCAGGGCTGATTTTAGATTCGCAATATACAAGTAGCCCGTTAGATTCCTTGGTTTTACTCTCAGTGCTCAATGCTGTCATGGTTAACAGAACAAATCTGAATACGACACGCACACACACACACACACACACACTGACAGACACGTGTACAAAAACTGCACCCTACACAGACACACACACACACACACACACACACACACAACACACTGACAGGCACGTGTACAAACACTGCACACTACACAGACGGGTTGCCAGTATTGACATAGAATCTTTCTCTTCTTATCTTTTCTTCTTTCCACTGTTCTGCTCACAGCACATCTTCTTCAGTCTATGCTTCAGTCAATGCTTCAGTCTATGGCTCTATGCTTCAGTCAATGCTTCAGTCTATGCTTCAGTCAATACGTCAGTCTATGCTTCAGTCCATGCTTCAGTCTATGGCTCTATGCTTCAGTCAATGCTTCAGTCTATGCTTCAGTCTATGCTTCAGTCAATGCTTCAGTCAATACTTCAGTCAATACTTCATTCAATGCTTCAGTCTATGCTTCAGTCTATGCTTCAGTCAATGCTTCAGTCAATACTTCATTCAATGCTTCAGTCTATGCTTCAGTCTATGCTTCAGTCAATGCTTCAGTCAATGCTTCATTCAATTCTTCAGTCTACGTTTAAGTCTACGATTCAGTCTATGCTTCAGTCTATGCTTCAGTCTATGCTTCAGCCTATGCTTCAGTCTATGCTTCAGTGTATGCTTCAGTCAATTCTTCAGTCTAAGTTTCAGTCTAAGTTTCAGTCTACGATTCAGTCTATGCTTCAGCCTATGCTTCTTTGTCTTCATAAGATAATTAATTCCAGTCTCCTTAAAATATTTATTTCTTGTACATATAACATCTACCAATGTCTAAGAAATATTGATGTCTATATACTAGTGGTTGCTTCTTAGATTGACTGATGAATTTAACTGATCAATTAAATTATGAAGTTATGACTAATTGATTGATTGATGAATTTAATTGATCAATTAAATTATGAAGTCATGAATAAATCTTAGTCCATAGTACGGAGGTTATTATGAGCAGAAAGACTGCAGATAATAAACTTATCAGTTGCTGTCTGTGCGTCGTTTCACACTCACGAAGCCAAACATTTATCCGCCATTATTTCATAATATCGCTCACTCAACTCCTGCCTCGTAACTGTAGCACAGAGGAATATTGGTGCTGATCAATAGAAAAAGGCTAAAAAACAATGTTATGCTAATGTTAACGTCAGTTTCCTCCCTCGAAAGCGATGTCAGTGACGGGCGAGTCCTGGATTTGAACCTCGCACATACTGATCCGCGGTTGAGTATCTTACCGACATCGCCACTGAAACAAAAGAGCAATAAACTTATCGTAAACAAATGCTGGGATGGAAGTAAGCCTAATGTTCTTGCAGAATTGTCTGATTGAACGGAATTCATCATTTACCAACTGAGCTCTGTACGACGGCAGTTGAATGGTTACAATTTCCATCGGCATTTAGATTACCGGGAGGGTATCGAATGTGATTTTTTCTCTTCGCCCTCTCTCAGCTCATAAACCCCGTAGTTCTGAGTTGATTAGTGTCTTCCTTTTTCTCTTATAGACCTTTTACTTTCTAGAGTTGAGAGATATTTTGCGATATTTCAATAGTTAGCATACGAATATGAAACTGAATTAATGTCTCTCGCTAGTGATTTTGACCCGCTTGCCTTGGATAATGGACTTGCACTGTTTTTATCTCGCTTTCTCTTGTGGTCTCTGTGTACTCAGTCGTCATTGTAAGGTACTTTGGCGCCTGTTTGTGTAGAGTCTGCAATCTCCCTGACATTTCCTTAAGGCGAGGATCCGGGCGTTAAATCCTTATTGATTGATTGACTGATAGTGTTCTGCCAAGCGGCAGGTCCAGGGTACATATTCACACTCAGAGTCTTCTTTCACGCTCCATATAAAGCATTCTAGAGATCAACAAGTTAATCCCTTCACTAAAGGTTATGCCTTACCCATACCTCATTTAACCTATCGCTGGGAAAATATATCCTCTCAAGTGGCTGCCCGTTGCTTTCCTCAGTTTTGGCGTAGCCGCCTTTTACGATACATGTGTTGAGTAGTTATTCAGTATTCCGGGCACAGCGAGGGATTATACATGTGTACATGTACATTGTACCTGTCGCAGAGGTTTTTCTAATTCTTGGCAATAGATACCAACAACTTATTTAAAACAACAACTTAACATGACCTTCTTAATATTTAACTAATTAAAATACTAAGCCTTTGATAGGAACAATTCTTCATTTCAAGAAACGAACGTTAAACTACTTTGTATTTTATCGCTATCCAACGTTCACACGGACAACAATACGTAAAGATGCTGGATATAAATTCTCAGGCATTGCTCTGGCGTGACTCGTTACGTTGTGTTACCACACGTACAGCTGTTCAGCGCGTTTATCATTTACCTCGTCTAAATGAAGATGAAAAAACACGCAATAGTGGTAGCACGCCAGAATTTCAAAATGG
This sequence comes from Enchytraeus crypticus, assembly GCA_905160935.1. Lineage (NCBI taxonomy): Eukaryota > Metazoa > Annelida > Clitellata > Enchytraeida > Enchytraeidae > Enchytraeus > Enchytraeus crypticus. The sequence goes on along the minus strand of CAJHZI010000892.1, from coordinate 20,293 downwards.
AGGATATTAGAATTGAAAGAGTTGCCATATCGATTGTGAAGGGGCTGCTGAACTGATTTCAGATCTGTTTGTGTTTGTCATTGGATGGCACTGATTTTTATCTCTTCTTTCCTTGGTCAATGACTTGTCGTTGGGTTTAACGTTATTGTAAGAAGCATCGAGCCGTTGTGTATTCGTCCAGAGACGTCCCTGACATCAGCTTCGTGCGAAACACCGAATTTAACTCATCAGCACATTACACTGCATTGTAGTATACTGTATTGTACTGTATTTTACTGAATTGTATTGTACTACGGTGTATTGTATTGCATTATACTGCATTTTATTGTACAGTATTGTATTATTTTGTATTGTACTGCATTTTATTGTGTACTGCATTGTACTGCATTGTGTTGTACTACATTGTATTGTATCGTATTGCATTGTATTATACTGTATTGTATTGTATTGTGTTGTGAGTATTTTGCTGCGTTATATATTGCTTTAAACGCTAAAGTTAAAACAAAATTCAACGTCAGTTTCGTGTCTGGAAAGCAAGTCAGTGACGAAGAGAGGAATGGATATTCTTGAATTGTTAAAAGCTATTCTTGAATTGCTAAAAATTAGTCCTGAATTCGAATGGTCTTGAATTGTTAACGAATGGCCTTAAATTGCTGACAGCAAGTCTTAATTGCTACAAAGCTAATAATATCAACAAATAAATGCATGTGATTTATAAAACATATTTCTTGACGAGGGGGTTCAGTAACCCTGCGGGGAACAATGGTTTCAGTGTTACCTTGAAGTGGCTTAACCACTGAACGTAACGTAATACAAGCATGAGTAGTCGATGCGTTACAAAGTTTTCTTCCGCCGACCCTTCTGCCTCCTTCCACCTCTATCTACCTCTATCCATAGTCCAACCACTCCACCACTCCACTGCGTGCGGGCGGTGAGTGGAGGATAGCTTACAATAGTGGAGGCTAATAAATGACTGAAGAAGTACGAGGAGAGAGAGACTGAGAGAAAGAGTTAGAGGTAGAGGTAGTAGTAGAGATATAGGGGAAGACAGAGAGAGAGAGAGAGAGAGAGAGAGAGAGAGAGAGACAGAAACAGAGACAGAGAGACAGAGAAAAATAGAGATAGAGAGGTAGAGATAGAGGTTGAGGTAAAGATATAGGGGAAGAGAAAGAGAGAGAGAGAGATAGATAGAGCAAGAGAGAAAAATAGAAAAGAGAGAGAGAGATTGAGAGTGAAATAGAGATAGAGAGGTAGAGATAGAGTTAGAGAGAGAGAGAGAACTATGGTTATTGAAGTACACATACAAGTATACTTACATGCACAAGGTCATCAAAGCGGTTATATATATACCCTATCTAGTTGACAGCCAAAGGAAGAGATAGTGAGATAGGGGAAGAGAGAGAGAGAGAGAGAGAGAGAGAGAGAGAGAGAATGAATTAAAACTCAATTTGTTTCACACTTTTAAAAACTTAACTTCATACAGTATGCAAGCTTGCCATCTAGATGTCAATATGAAGCACGTAGAATGCACGCTTAAATAATTAATTAAATACTTAATTAAATATTTAATTAAATAATTAATTTAATACTTAATTTAAGATATCAACATTAACACATCAAAATCTGTGTATATTTATTTAAGCTGGTGGTTTTTGAATAGGTTTTTAGATTGCACATGTGATTGGTGCAGTATTGATAGCATGATATGCTATGTAGCTGGTCACCTGCGCTCATATATGAAAAAAACCTTCTTACCAAAAATAAAAAACGTTAAAAAACGCGTTTTTTCCAAAAAAAAGAAAAAAGTAAAAAAGTAGAAAAAAATGTTAGTAGCATACACGTAGGCTTGCATATACTGTATATTACCATGCCTTCATTCCATAGCACTAAACAATTGTATTACAACTAGACTTGATCTAAAGTTCTAAAGTATGTCCATAGACTCCATGCAAATATAAACAAATACTTTCAGGTTACATACAGCCACACTGTCAGTTATTCATAATTATAAATACAAGAAAATTTAACGCCAACGGTTTACGTTTTTTTACGTTTTTTATTTTATAAAAAATAAAAACGTAAAAAACGCGTTTTTTACAGATATAAAAAACGTTATTTTCATCTATGCAAGCGCTCATTCAGATTTTGATTGAACTTTTTGTGATTCCCCTTAAGTCAATTGTAATGATATAACATAAGCTGATAATTACAATCATTGATAATGATGATTTAAGATAACCTGATAATCATTGATAATGATTTAAGCTAACCTGATAATCATTGATAATGATTTAAGATAACCTGACAATCATTGATAGTGATTTAAGATAATCTGATAATCTTTGATAATGATCTAAGATAATCAGATAATCTTTGATAATGATCTAAGATAACCTGACAATCATTGATAGTGATTTAAGATAATCTGATAAACTTTGATAATGATCTAAGATAACCTGACAATCATTGATAGTGATTTAAGATAATCTGATAATCTTTGATAATGATCTAAGATAATCAGATAATCTTTGATAATGATCTAAGATAACCTGACAATCATTGATAGTGATTTAAGATAATTTTATAATCAATTCTTGGCTTCTGCTATCATAAGTACAATTTAGTGATGCTCATTTTTTGTACTATTCTATTCGCTACTGGTTGTTTATATTTATCAGTTGAATCTGCTGGTATGCCTGAGATATATACATGTATATGAGAAGTTTGTATAAAGCTATGTGAACATTTTATATTCTATTCCTTGCTCTAAATATTTTAAGCCTGTATATATTGAAATTTATCATCTTTATGTTTAAATATTCTTATGGCATTTTAGTTATTCTACTATTTAAGTGCTTAAAATCCACTAATTCGTTGATTTAGTATGTCAAAACTGGATCAAATCAAGAGGGTCGATGTTGTCATGGACAAATATAGCACTATAATTCAGTTGTTGTTGTTGTTGTAATGATGCTTAGTGTAAGAAATAATTATGAGAGGAGGCGGGGGTAAAAAATCTGTTGCTAGCCCTCTCAATTGAATTATTTCTCCTTAATCTACTTCTCAATGCAGAATAAATATAAATGTTTGAAAATAGTCATCTATCCTGTGTCATTCACCCCCCGCTCACAATGGAGTGTTGGAGTGGTAGGAATATGGATAGAGGTGGATGAATGTGCATTTTTGGACATCAATAAGCCCCCCCTCACATTTATAGAATTCTAGGTCAATCATTAGCGAGTACAGATTTAATTATCAAGATTCTCTGAAGCATTGACTGAGAGCCAGGATGTCAATAGAGTTAAAGACTCAACTGTGAGACTCGTTCTAGAGATAGACTCACGTAGAAAGACGTCAGGTTCTGTTGAATTATTGATGACCCTGATTCAATGGTTACTCTGACTTCCCGCAAAGATCGTGTCATATTGTTGAATATTGTGTCGTGTCATATATTGTTGTATATTGTGCCATATTGTGTCGTGTCATATTGTGTCGTGTCCTATTATTGGTGTATATTGTGTCATATTATATCGTATGACATTGTTGTATATTTTGTCATATTATGTCGTGTCATATTATTGTTGTATATTAGGTCTTATTTTGTCGTGTCATATACCGTTGTATGTCGTGTCATATGCTGTTGTATATCGTGTCATATTGTTGTATATTGTGTCATATTATATCGTGTCATATATTATTGTATATTGTGTCATATTGTTGTTTATTGTGTCATATTTTTATGTTGTGCCATTTTTTGTATATTGTGCCATTTTTTATATTGTGCCATATTGCTGTATACTGCGTCATATTGTTGTATATTGTGTCATATTGTTACATAATGTGCTGTTGTATATTCTGCCATATTGTTGTATATTGTGTCATATTGTTGTGTTTTGTGTCGTGTCATATATTGTTTTATATTGCGTCGTGTTGTGTCTTGTCATATACTGCTTTATATTGTGTCATATTGTGTCGTGTCACATACTGTTGTATATTGTGTCATATTGTTGTAAATCGTGTCATATGTTGTATATTGTGTCATAATGTTGTAAATCGTGTCATATGTTGTATTATGTGCCATATTGTGTCATACTATTTGATTAATTAATTAATATTAATTATAAAGTACCGTCAGAGGGCGGACTGTGTGGGTAGTTCACTGATAAACTCCATCGAACCTCTGCTCATAACTAAGCGCCTGGTTTATGAATGAAACAATGGAAGACTGTCTGATGGTATTATAGTTCACATTGTAAAAACACAATCAGTGGAGACGCCATTGATCTCAAGTCAGGTGGATGTTCTGAAGAGAGGTAGGGGGAGGGGGGGGTGGATACCCCTTCATGATTCTAAATCTATGTGAAACCAAGACTTATTCCGTAACTAGATCTAAATTTATAATCAATAAATCAATAATCAATAAGAATTTAACGTCAGGTTCCTCGCCATAAGGAAATGTCAGGGACGTCTCTTGCAGACTCTACACAAATAGGCGCCAAAGCACCACACGATGACGACTGAGTACACAGAGATCACAAGAGAAAGCGAGATCAAAACAGTGCAAGTCCATGATCCAAGGTAATAGTTTGTTTTAATAATAGTTTGTTTTATTCCCAAGTTGTGGCCGGGTCGTAAAAAATATACTACTATAATAATCTGCCACGAGTCACTCAGTATGATGACTAAGCTGTAACTGAGGAAGGCAATAAGAAACCACCTCTGAAGAAATTTGTTCTCAAGTTAGATGCTACAATATAGATTGTGACGCAGTCCAGTAGTAATTTTTTTCTCCAGTAGTAGCAGTTTTTTGAAAAGGAATATGTACATTAGACCTTCCATTTGGTCGACCTCTATGAGAGATATTGTAATAGATAGAAATGTGTATTGAGAATATGTATTATATATGAAGTAGAATATGTATTAAATAAATGTATATACGTATATATATATATATATATATATATATATATATATATATATATATATATATACATATATATATATATATGTATATATATATATATACAGTATATATATATACATTAATATATATATATATATATGTGGGTGTGTGTGTTTATATAAAAATGTATGTGTACATGTAAATGGATACCAAACCCTTTTTCATAAAGTAAATCCTAGAATTTGCATTACAACTCTAGATAACCTGCCTCAACCTAGGTCTGTGATGTTTATAAAATCATAGTGTCTCACATCTATTAGCAAATTGTATTTACTTGTTTGTTTCCTATTTTACATCTCCACCCCCCCCCCCTCCAATGGATGCCTGAATGTATACGCCACTGATTTAATACTAATCCAGGCGCTCGCCAAGATTGTTTTGCCGGCAGAAATAGCTGAGAGGTAACTATTATGCTTTTGTTGAATTATTGTAAGAAAACAATATAACTCTCTGTCGGCCTGGGGTAATTTTTGCTAATGATTCAGCAGAAAACAAAGACTTTCTGGAGTTAAATTTTCTTTCACTCAGGCAAGTCTTTAATAAATCTAGTGTGATATATTTAATTAATGTATCCAATTATTAATAATTCATATTTTTTTATAATTTAAGCATGCAAAGGATAATTATTATTCGATCGCTTTCACTTTTGCAAAATCATAATCGAGTTTGAACACAAAATATGACTGGAATCTGATTGTGATGTGATTGTGATATGATTGTGATGTGATTGTGATGTGATTGTGATGTGATTGTGATGTGATTGTGATGTGAATGTGATGTGATTGTGATGTGATTGTGATGTGATTGTGATGTGATTGTGATCTAATTACATGCGGTCTTGCGATTGTGTAGTAAATAATCTAATCGTGTAAATAGTGCTAGAATAAAATCCAGAGAATGAAAAAGAAGAAAGATGAACAAAGAGAGAAAACATGAGGAGATAAGGAAAGGGAGAGAACGAGAAAAATGAACGTAAGAGTTATGAAATATGTAATAAAAGTTTAACATCTCTAATTTAGTGGATGAACCATGAATTCGGTTCCTCTGGTCTAAGTATAAAACTCTATTTCGGTGGAATAGATCAATGAATTAGTGGAGGAGTTTCAGAAGCTAAGATAATCCAGTTGTTTACAACGCAGGATGAAAGCAATGCTCGTTGTGGTGCGTAAACAAAGCATCTTAGTACAGGATGAGCTGAAAATAACCTGCCAGAGTTATCGATGCTAGTTCTGACCAATTACAAAGAAATGAATCAATAATTCTGATCTTCCGAATCTCGCCAGTCCATTTGATCTATCAAATATACCTGTCTAGTTGTCAGAAGTTCTGGAGAGATTTGGTACTGATAGACAGTCAAAATGTATTAAGAAATATGAAGAAGAGTTGGATAGTTGGATTGGACACATTCTAAGCGGGATGGTCTATTAAAAGAAGTCATAGAAGGTTGAATGAAAGGAAAAAGAGGCTGAGGCAGGCCAAGTCGGTAAGATATTCGACCGCGTATCAGTAGGTGTAGGTTCAAATCCTAGGCTCGCCCGTCACTGACATCGCTCTCGAATGAGAAAACTGACGTTAACCTTAGCTTTAGCTTTTTACCAGCTTTTTGTTCTTACTAATTGATCGACTGATGTCTTTGTGATGGCAGTGACCTGGGTTAAGCTTTATATCGTAGAAATTCTGCTAAGAGATGCTTTTCCCTTCCCATAAAACGAAACAGTTTGAGCGATAAGAACTTCATTACTCTTACGATTTTAGATATGCTAGTTAAGTTAACGAATAATAGTATTAGGCCTACTGCTTTACTCATTGCACATTAGGCACTGTATGGTATTTGTGAATAGTATTAGCCATGGATTTATGTAATGTTGTAAAATACTTGTATTAAATGTTATCGAAAATAATTTTTAGTTTCATCTCTCATGTAAGTAGCCTTTAACTGTTTATGCTATATCTGTAATATGTTATGCTGTTTCTGTTGCAATTTCTTACTGTAACTTTCTGCGGTTGTCAGATTGAAAACAAATAAACGAATATTCTTAGTATTCTTCAGTCGGTTAATAAAACGGTTACTAAGACGAATAAATAGGAAATATCTACCATTAAGACTCTTTCGTCTTTGATTTGTTTGTAAATTACACTCGATGATCAGTTTCGTTCACAATACAGACAGTGAAATGTTTAATTTGCTAAGAACGTTGCGTTGGTAATAAACAGGGCCTGTTTACAACTGCAGATGAAAGCTGACATACAAGAAACAAATGCCGACTCTTCGTTTCTTATGATTAGATGCTAAGTATAGAAAAAAAACGATTCCAGTCTTATTAATTTCACTTAAATTAACCTTCCATTTCCTATTTTTCTCACCTTCTCTTTCTTTCTTTCTCTCCCTTTTTTTAACCTCCTCATCTCATGCTATAAAGTAATGGTTAAAAGAGATACGGCGAAATCGCTTATCTCTCTGAGTACATCTAAGGTTAGCTTGTTGCTGTTGTAACCAACAAATTGTGTCAGTTATATTTTCTGAAATCATTCCTGATGAACTGGCTCTTTTTACCTTCTTGACAAACAATTTAACAATTTAAGCTATTCGGAGAATAACTAGTTACAGCCCATATATATGTATATATATATATATATATATATATATATATATATATATATATCTATACATATATATATATATATATATATCTATATATATATATGTATATATATATACATATATATATATATCTATACATATATATATATATATATATATATATATATGTATGTATATATATTATATATATATATATATATATATATATATATATATATATATAATCTTACACCTACTAGTGATAGCGTATATTAGAGATCAGAAAATGGCTCTGAGAATCGTTTGATAAGCCTGTGTAGCTGTGATGCTTAGAGTTGTACAAACAACAGGCACTCTGTGCTGTTGGCACTCAGTCAAGCACTCTTGCTGTTGGCACAAATTGAGTGCCAATAGATACAACAAAGCAGCGGAACTGTGGCGAGAGATAGGAGGAAGTGATGATAATTTCTCTTTCATTTATATCATGTTGTTGGTGATGATAGCTAGAGCGTGCACTGCATCCAGCATGCATACACTTCTCTGATGTCATTCTTCTAGGAAGACATAGATGTTAAACCTTTATGATTTGTTTCATATTTAAGCCCGTGTTGAGGAAGGAATATATATATATATATATATATATATATATATATATATATATATTCCTTCCTCAGTGCACTGCCAAGTGGCAGGTTCAAGGTACATATTCATACTCAAAGTCTGTTTTCTCGCTCCATAAGAGCACTCCTTAGATCAACAAGTTAATCCCTTCACAAAGTCTATGCCTTATCCATACCTTGTGTAGCCTATAGCCTGGGAAAAATATGGCTTCTGAGGTGGTTTCCCGTTGCCTTCCTCAGTTAGGTGGATTAATTACCATTTAATCCAGGGGGAAAATATTGCATGGTGAGGTGGGTCCCTTCTTGCCATCCTCAGCTCCTGCCTTTAGTCGCCTCTTACGTACACGCGGCAGATTGTTTGCGGTTGCCCTATTCAGCAGTGGTCCAACCACATCCGAGCACAACATATATATATATATATATATATATATATATATATATATATATATATATATATATATATGTTGCATTATTATTATTGGTTTGGTCTAATAGTAACTTGCTTGTAGTCGGAGACGTCACCGATGCCATCAGTGAGTGATATAACGGGTGTTAAATCCTTGTTTTATTGTTACACCTCTAGTAACTGCGCCATTGCTCACGCCTATAGGATCATCTCCCGGATACAGTACTGGATCAGGACTTGCTGATCAGGGCGTCCTGTGGAGGGAACGACGGAAATAGAGAGGAACGGAGTATGTGTGAGGTAGGGAGTGAAGTGATAAGATTGGAGGAATGGAGTATGTGTGAGGTAAGGAGTGGAGTGATAAGATTGGAGGAATGGTGGATAAGCGAAGAGGATGGAAGGAGATATGAGATAGCAGAAGGGATGAGAAAGAAGATAGGAAGAAGAGAAGAAGAGAAAGGAGATAGGAGGAAGAAGAAGATATGAGAAAGACGATAAGAAGAAGAAGAGATGAGAAAGAGGATAGGAAGAAGAGAAGAAGGGAAAGGAGATAGGAGGAAGAATAAGAGAAGAGAAGGAAGATAGGTAGAAGAGAAGAAGCGAGGAAGAGGGATAGAAATGCATGATGAAAGCAAAGCAGAAAGGAATGAGTGAAGGGAGGAGGGATGAGAGAGCAAGGATTGGGAGTGAAAAAGGATGGAGGATGACGGAAGGATGATGCAAAGGAAAAGGGGATGGTGGAGGATGGATGAAAGAGAAGAGAGGATGGATGAGAGAAAAAACAACTAACGGGAAACCACCTCAGAAGCCAACTTTTTCCCAAGCCTTAGTCTACATAAGATACGGCAGTATCTTATGTCTATACGGCGATATCTATAGTCTACGTGTATATAAGATACGGCATAGCCTTTTGTGAAGTGATCAACTTGTTGATCTTTGGAGTGCTTTTGATGGAGAGTGAAAAGCAGAATGTGAGTAGGAATATATACCTTGGAGCTGCCACTAGGCAGAACGCTAGAGAGAGAGAGTGAGAGAGAAAGAGAGAGAGAGAGAGAGAGAGAGAGAGAGAGAGAGAGAGAGAGAGAGAGAGAGAGTAAGCCTTTCTGTGAGGTTAATAACAATTGAAAAGATGGTATTATACCGAACTGTTGATAATGAAAACACTAAAGAACTCATCATCATCATCATCATCGTCATTATCTTCTCTTAAATCCCAGTTTAATCAGGGTAGGGATACAAATAGACTTTCTCCAGTCCTCCCTGTCCCACACCATATTATCAGTCAATCCCATATTTCTCATGTCATTCTTAATTACAGCATCCCACGTCAATTGTGGTCTACCTCTCTCTAGCTTAACATCCAGCTCTTCCCTCCAAACTCTCTTTACTACATCCTCATCTGCCTTTCTCACAATATGCCCATACCGTCTCAATCTCGACTGAGCCAACCTATCCCCGATCCCTTCAACATTCAAATTCATCCTCACATATTCATTTTCCATCCTGTCCTTCCTAATTCTTCCACACATTAGGCGTAACATTCTCATTTCTGGCACATGCAAACTCTGTAAATGTTCCCTTTTTAATGCCAAACATTCCGAACCATACATCATTACTGGCCTTACCACAGAACTATAAAATATAAGAAAACTCTGAAGAACTATGAAATATAAAGTAACAGTGCACTGAATTTGGCACTGAAAAGTTAGGCTATGAAATAATTAACAAATATCTGGTAATACTGTTATCATTGTGCAGATTAGACCGTTACGCTGAAGATACTAGTGCAGTATGCTGAAATTATAAATGCACCGATATTCGGTATTATAAAAGTTAAACTACATAGAGATGGAAAATGATCATAACGCAATATTTCAGAGAAGAAATAAAACTTTATATTACTCAAATATAAACACGTAATAATAAGGTAACGCAAGCATTTTGATTGTACCGGGTGAACTTTAGCTCTATGATTTGGATCGCTTGGATATCATCTCATCAAATCTTATCAAATCTTCTTTTAGCACGTGCTTAAGACAAGATCCATTTGTTTCGTCAAATTATCATTCGGTCCTCATTCGGTTTATACTAGGTAATCGGCATGTTTTAGCCTACATCTAAATGTAACTAAGCTATTACGACACGAGCGTAATAGCTTAGTTACATCAATCCAACAGGGCTGATCTGAGAGTAAAATCTCGGACATTCACTGGACCGGTTAAACGGAAAATGGTCTAAATTGCCCGATAGTTTAAACATGTGGTATTAAACGTGATAGATATCAACATAGTTGATCATTTCACTAGAACACCTTTCCATTTTTGTAAATTAATAAGACTCTTACTCCGTCTCTGCGATGAAATTGATGCTAAGAACTATTAGGTGCTGTTCTAGAATCCTGAAACTGGACTCCTTGTTGAAATAAAGAAGTAGCTAGGACCAATTATTTTACTATGTCAGAGATATATTGAGTGAACGAGAAATAAAAGTTAAATTTGACTGAGCATCAAAGAAAATGAGAAGAGAGAGATAGAAAGAGTGAGACATTGAGATGAGAGGGAGACAGAGATAGTGTGTGAGCGAGAGAGATTTGATAGAGCATCAGCAGAGTGACTGAGGAGAGAGAGAGAGAGAGAGATTGAGAAGAGGGAGAGAGTGTGTGAGAGAGAGAGAGAGAGAGAGAGAGAGTTTAGGTTACAATATTGCTATAGATGATAGATAATTCGCCATGACGCTATGTAATGTTTTGTAAACATCTAGAACCCAGTGTAGCATAACGACCTTCACGTAATCTGATACGTTGAACGGGATTTTGACTTCATTTTAGTTCCTTTGAAATCAACTTTAAACTCTTCTGTCAGAGCTCTATTTCCGGTAAAACCACTGGCATAAATTTCTGCGAAGAGTTTCTCTGAAATTTGTATATAATTAAGAAAACCACTACAAGTGGAAATAGTAAAAAAATATTTGTGTCCCACTGCATAGCCCCCTATTCGACAAGAGTATAGCATGACTATGCCGATAACGGTATAGAAAGTCATTGATTTAGAAGACTACAAAGAAGACCATTGAATCCATTGAGGGGTCCAATGCTTTAGGTTTTGATAAATCTAGTCCAGTTCATCCAACGAATTTGGGAACCTGGATCTTATAGGAGATGAATCAATGCATGGGCACATTGATTCATGATTCATTGATTGAGCGGCCTAGAGATTTGTTTCACACTTTATTTCTACCACTGGTTTAAGAACCTATAGCAGCTTAAACGTCCGGTAAGTTCTGGTAAATTCCATAGATTCAGAACTGATCTAGTCGAGGTTTAATATCTAGGCAAAAAGGACACTCTCCCCATTCATAATTACAGTCACAGTCGTGTTTGTTCAAGAGAAATTATAAAGTTTGGAGTCGATAGGTAAACTTGTTTTGATCGAGTTTCAATATTTCGAATGTCATCTATATACCCAACAGCTGTATGGGATTATCCATTAACCGGGACTTATTTTGTTTATAATTTAGTGTTATTTCTAAATTAAAGAATAAACATATCACCAGAGGTTTTACTAGGTTCCCAGTTTTCTATCGTCATTATTCAGGATTTCTGGATCGCTAGCATCCTTAGTATATCACGAGATTACGTTGGATTCGTAGAGGGTAGAGTGAGGAAGGTGGAAGGGCTGGCACAAAATTGTCTAAAATATTTAATCACGTCGCTTCGCTATCCTATAATACTTTCTCGAGGTAGCTAGATCGTTCTCGTGGAACTTCGTTTTGAATTGGTTAACGCATCGTCAAACCGCTGAGCCTCGGATATAAATCTGTTCAGCTAAGCTGATTGTTCCAACTCAGGAGTCAAGAGGTTACTGGACGAATGTTTATAGGACTGTAGCGTATATACAGCGTCCGATCTCACAAATTAAGAGATAACTAGATAGAATATGTTGACTCGCTTTGTAGAGAATATGCAGATTATCGCAGAAAATTGATTGCCTTAGAATAAGAGATGCTTGTAGATTTCATTGGACTGTGCAATCGGACAAAAATCTGCGCTATCGTTGCAATATTTCGCAATCTTGTAATGGTAAAGAAGCTAATGTTAACGTCAGTTTCCTCACTTGAAGGCTATGTCAGTGGCGGGCGAGCCTAGAATTTGGACCCCACAAATACTGATCCGCAGTCGAATAATTACCGACATAGCCACTGGCTCCAGTCGCATAATGTGACCTAGTAGTTACGTGACCTAGTTATGTGACATGGTTATGTGACATAGTTATGTGACATAGTTATGTGACGTAGTTATATGACATAATTACTAAACCTAATTATGTGACATAGTTATGTGACAGTAGTTACATGACCTAGTTATGTGACATAGTTATGTGACCTGTTTGTCGGATGTTGGAGCACTGGAATCACTGGGACACTGAGTGCTGGAGATAACGTTTAATAATGACTCCGTTTCCACTTTTTGACTGCATTGCCAAGTGAAGCCTTATAAAAAAGAACAACTGGTGAGAAAATACTAAGTAAGAGGATTTATAAGAAGAAGAAAAATAAAGGTTACAATTAATTAAAGAATATAGAGGTTTAAAGTATAAGTTTAAAACAAAAAATTAAATGCTCAGAATGCGAAATTTCAACCATGATACAGAAAATTAAAGGAAAGAGAGAGAAACAGACAGTGAGAGAGAGAGAAAGACAGTGAGAGTAAGAGAGAGTATGTGATATATCTATTACATCTGCTAATATATCATCTGTTTTTTGAGGTGTTGCTTTATATTCTAATCCTTTGATAACTGTTGCTTCAGCAGCTGCTGTTTCTGCGACATCTGTTGCTCCAGCAGCTGCTGTTGCTGCTACTTCTGTTGCTGCTACATCTGTTGCTGCTACTTCTCTTGCTGCTAAATATGTTGCTTCAGAAGCTGCTGTTGCTGCTACATTTGTTGCTTCAGCAGCTGTTGTTGCTGCAACTGTTGCTTCAGCAGCTGCTGTTGCCGCTGCAGGTATCTATTGATGCGTGTAAACTCGGCAGTGATGCATCTCGAGATGTGTCTCACTAAACGATTATTCATTCCTCCACCCCTCTCTTCCCCCCATCATTCTTTGCGAACTCGTCCAGGAAGGGGTGCATGGAAAGACATTTTTATGATGGGAATCGAATAGTAGAGTTCGGCCGAGCTACTAATGGTTATTCTACTATTCGCAGCCTATGAGAAATAGTCGAGTATTTTATAAAATATGAGACTCAACCCATGTATCTCCTTCTAATGCAGAAAACCGACGTAAATTCGATAAACTCTGAGGGACGTAGTTGACCTATTTAAGTGTGATGGACGTAGTTGATCTATTTATATATGATTGACGTAGTTGACCTATATGATGGACCTAGTTGACCTATTTATATAAGATGGACCTAGTTGACCTATTTATCTAGCGGAGTGAAGGTAGTTTATAGGTGTCGAGAGTGTAAGTGTGTTTTGACGAGAGTATCGCATCAAACAGACGATAGTGTAGCAATGTGATGTAAGAAGATATCGTTGTTTATAATAATCCCTGCATATAAACGGTTCTGATTGATATGCAATAAGCCGGTGCGCCGGTTATCCTTTCTCTATAAACTCTATAACTCGCTCTTAGATAATAACGTTTCTCTTTTCTTACAAGAAACTGGTAATGATTCCTGAAATGAATTAATTTCTAGTCTAAATTCCATGCTCGGAATTCTTTCTGTAATGTGTTGTGCTAGTTACAAGCAATTATTGATGAAATACTATAGTCTTCTTATACCTTATATAAGTCTTAATTTTTGCAGAAAGCACGATTCTTTTCGTATTTTCCTAACTCTCTCTCTCTCTCCCTGTATCTCTCTGTCTCTCTCTCTCTCGGTCTATCATAATTTTCACTCATCTCTCTCAGTTTCTCTCATTCTATTCGCTCTCATTTTCTCACTCTCTCTTTCTTTATCATTTCTCTCTCTCTCTCTCTCTCTCTCTCTCTCTCTTTCTCGTTCATTTCTCTCTCTCTCTCTAATTAGGGTCACTACTACCAATAATATGAATCATTATTATGCATGTACAGTACATTGCCGTCTTATTTCCACCTGTTAAGCAATCCTTATCTGTAGCGAATATAGTAAGGCATTATAGCGTTATACTTTAAATGGCGAGCTAATATTAACTAAAAATAATAATTATATATTTACTCCATTTCTCTATAGTCCAGAGCCACTACGACCCCATTTATTAAACAACAAATACAATTAAAGCATAGAGGATATGAGAGGCCGGAGATAAAAAGCTTTTGTATAACTTTCCGATTTTTTATTTTAGTGCTCTAAATGTATCGTTTTAATTGCTGCCCTACTGAACCGTTTCAGTTACTTAAACATGACAACACAGTTTTGCCGAAACACTCAAATCTCTGGCCTATCTGCGAGAGCTCTGTAAACATGTTCGTTTGTCCTATGAAATTACACGAAATTAATCTCTCTCTCCTAGTGCACTACCTACTGGCAGGTCCATGGTATATTATAACGCCTCCACACTGCTCTGTCGTCCGGTTTTCTCTTCATGTCCACTTACTCTCTATGCGAAGTGGATCTTTAAATCATCTACATTCCTAATCTCGGTCTGCCTCTGTTTCTCTTTCCATCCATTTTGTCTTCTATGACCTCTTTTAGTAACTATCTTCCCCGTAGACTCTCTCCTATCCTATCTACTTCTTTTTTCTATTTCTTATGGCACTTCTCAACTGTCTATTTCTTATGGCACCTATCATCTGTCTATTTCTTATGGCATTTATCAGATGTCTATTTCTTATGGCACTTACCATCTGTCTGTTTCTTATGGCACTTTGCAGATGTCTGTTTCATATAGCACTTATCCGATGTCTATTTTATATAGCATTTATCAGATGTCTATTTCATATAGCACTTATCAGATATCTATTTCTTATAGCAATTATCAATTGTCTATTTCCTATAGCATTTATCAGATGTCTATTTCCTATTATAGAATTTAGAACCGTCTAACTATACCGAGTTCCCACTCTTCTCAACACATCTACAATTGTTAACTTTTTGGGTCCAGCTAATCTTAAATAATACTAACAAGTATTAAAATGCTTCTGTAGTTTAACTTAAGCCAATTGGCATTAGGTGTACTGTTCAACGTGGTCATGAAAGACGTCATCTATCGTTAATACTATGCTATTGATTTTTTTAGGACCCGCCAAATCAGACCTCGATTGTCGTATTAATTATTTTTGCTGAGTAAAGAATTAGGAAAAATCTCGAGCAATGCTGTCATTCATTGAATTGATAAATTCGTTCTGCTGAGGTCTCTATATGGGTCGATGCTGACATTTAAAGCGAATCAATCTATTTTTATCTCTTTAATCTTCGTTATTGCCTAGCGAATTAACTTTTGTCTCCTCAATTTTCATTCAAGGCGAAGAGCTGCGCTATTCCCCGAAAATGGTAATAATTTAAGCAATTAGTAAATGTTATTAAAAAAGAAGAGTTTTCTAAATATAGAGTTGATATGGTGGGAGCGTTGACAGGGATATCGAGAGGTGGAATTCTTTTAAAGTCTCGATTGAGCCACAACATCAACAACAACAACTGCTCTTTTTAATTATTTGTGAAATACGTCTGCGTAAAGAATTTGCGTAAAGAATTTTAAACAGTTTTCAAACTGAACAGCCGAAACCGACTTTAAATCAGTCTAGCCACTGTAGCTGATATGCAATGTTATCAATATTTTTATGCAGTTTTCGGATAACGTTACACAAATGATCAAATATTATGTTGCTAATTATAAGATCAATTGTAAGGACGTCATACCGGGTTGATACAATTAATCCGGAGCCAATTGTAGGGACGTCATACCGGGTTGATACAATTAATCCGGAGCCAATTGTAGGGACGTCATACAGGGTTGATACAATTAATCCGGAGCCAATTGTAGGGACGTCATACAGGGTTGATACAATTAATCCGTAAATCAATTGTAGGGTCGTCATATCGGGTTGATACAATAAATCCGGAGCCAATTGTTAAACTCGACTCGATTCTCTCCTCAAGGACTTGGCATTATTGTCATCGATACCGCCGAAAGACCATTCGGCAATTCGCAATCAATCTAATAGAATTCATTCATTAACAGGCGATCTGAGAGGCTTAGTTCCGGTAAAGCTTTTCCAGTTTTCCTTCATTGCAACCACTTCCAGATTCGTCACGATTGAATGGAAAAGGTTTCGTGATATAATTCTGTGATGCCAGTCTTTGCATTGTGTGAGATACATTTTATGTGTGTACATGTTTAAGCAGTTCCTTCTTCTTCTTTCTCTATTTAGTTGCTGTTTAGATTTAACGTCAGCTGCAAATCAGTTGTAAATATAAATTGTACTCCATTTTCCTAACATGATTGAGTTTGGGACAATAAGTATTTGACGCATGTTTGGCTTTAAGTTGTTCCACTTGAGTGGTTTGAAAGACATTTCGTCACGCTCTGATGACCACACCGCTTCCGATTCGTTCCACTAATTCCAGGAGACCGCTTTCAGTTCAATAAAGGAAACGTTATCGATCTCGTTGCCCTTGTCGGGAAATCAATCGATCAGTTGTGAGAACTAATTATTTATGGGAGTCTTTTAATTGATCGCATATTGTAAATCAATTAATTCACAATTGGGCTCTTTACTCCTTCTTGAAGTTATGGACATCGTCTTAGCTATAGGTAGCTATAATTAGCTATAGTTAGTTATAATTAGTTATAACCAGGAAGTCAGGATATTAACAAGAACCGATATGAAAAAGAAAGGAGATGCAAAGAACATTAGTATATTGGGTAAAGATGGGGAATTGAAGACAGAGCTGGAAGAAGTAAAAGAAAGATGGAGAGAATATGTAGAGGAATTGTATGATAAGGCTGGGAAACCAGTTCAAGAGGATTTTAAAATAGAAGAAAATATCATAGAAGACGATAAAAGGGGCCCGATTTAATGAAGGAGGAAATTTATTCTGCATTTAACAGTATGAAGAAGGGGAAGGCAGCCGGAATAGATGAAATCCCAGCAGAATTCTTGAAAATGTTGGAAGGAGAAACACTCAAAAAGTTAATGGAAGTATGTATGGAAGTGTACAGTACAGGTATTTGGCCAGACGACTTTACCAAGTCAGTGATGATTCCAATTCCCAAAAAAGCCAATGCTGTGCCAAGCAAAAGCGGCCTTTGGTAGTAGAAAAGAACTATTAACAAAAAGTCTAAAGAAAGACAAAAAGATAAAGATAGTGAAAACTTTGGTCTGGATCACGCTATTATATGGATGTGAAACATGGACCTTAAGAAAGGAAGATATTAGGAAACTGGAGGCATTGGGAATGTGGATTTGGAGAAAAATGGAAAGGATTAGCTGGACTCAAAAGGTTACAAATGAGGAAGTCCTGGAGAGAGTTGGCACAGATAGACAGTTGATAAATGTATTAAGAAATAGGAAGAAGAGATGGATAGGACACATTCTAAGGGGGGAAGGTCTATTAAAAGAGGTCATACAAGGTAGAATGGAAGGAAAAAGAGGCAGGGGCAGGCCGAGATTAGGTATGTTCGATGATTTAAAGACCCACTCATATGTGGAAATGAAGAGGAAGGCGGAAGACAGAGAAGAGTGGAGGCGTTATGTACCATGGACCTGCCAGTAGGCAGTGCACTAAGAGAGAGAGAGAAGAGGATGAGAAGAGGCCTGTTAAACCCGACGATGATTTTGATGATGATGGGGTTTCCCGTCATAATGTCTGATATAGAGTGAACCTTTGACCTGTTCACAAGCACAAAATATACAACAATAGTTAATAATAGATATCAGCAATACATCAACTCTACTTGAGTTAAGAGCTTCAGCTGTAGATAAACTAACCATACATTAGCTCTATAGCTCACCTGATCTCTTGCTCTAGCGCTGTCTTGAAGAGCTTCAGCTGTAGATAAACTAACCATACGTTAGCTCTATAGCTCACCTGATCTCTTGCTCTAGCGCTGTCTTGAAGAGCTTCAGCTGTAGATAAACTAACCATACATTGCTCTATAGCTACTGATCTCCTTTGCTCTAGCGCTGTCTTGAAGAGCTTTCAAGCTTATATAAACTCACCATATATAGTCTGCTATAGCTCACTGATCTCTGCCTAAGCGCTGTCTTGGAAGAGCTTCCTGTAGATAAACTAACCATACATTAGCTCTATAGCTCACCTGATCTCTTGCTCTAGCGCTGTCTTGAAGAGCTTCAGCTGTAGATAAACTAACCATACATTAGCTCTATAGCTCACCTGATCTCTTGCTCTAGCGCTGGCTTGAAGAGCTTCAGCTGTAGATAAACTAACCATACATTAGCTCTATAGCTCACCTGATCTCTTGCTCTAGCGCTGTCTTGAAGAGCTTCAGCTGTAGATAAACTAACCATACATTAGCTCTATAGCTCACCTGATCTCTTGCTCTAGCGCTGTCTTGAAGAGCTTCAGCTGTAGATAAACTAACCATACATTAGCTCTATAGCTCACCTGGTCTCTTGCTCTAGCGCTGTCTTGAAGAGCTTCAGCTGTAGATAAACTAACCATACATTAGCTCTATAGCTCACCTGATCTCTTGCTCTAGCGCTGTCTTGGAGAGCTTCAGCTGTAGATAAACTAACCATACATTAGCTCTATAGCTCACCTGATCTCTTGCTCTAGAGCTGTCTTGAAGAGCTTCAGCAGCAGATATTCCTCCCGGGGACTGGATGCGTAGTTGTAGAGTGTGAGGAGCGCTGACTCTAGGAAGCGACTCATTCTGCTCTGAGGCATCTCAAAGATGAGCTTGGCCAGGTACACTGGGTTAGTCTGCAGCAGGTAGAAGAGATGCTGGTAGGCCTCCAGTCTCTCTCTGCTCGCCTTACTGAGAGCTTTCAATCCTCCAGTGCGAGATCCCCCTGAGCCGACACCTCCTCCCAAAGTTTCGTATTTCTTCAGCGTCTTGCTGTGAGACAGCACATCCTGTGAAGTGGTAACAGTGCAGTGACAACAACACCATAATATAAACATCTTAATGAACGAATGATTAGTCAAGTACTAGCACTCTAACCGTGTTATGAATATGTTCCTGGGACCAACCACTTGCCAGAACACTAGAGAGCACTCCACTGTTCTTAATGTTGCTTACCAACAATAAGTTTATTTTTCACTGAACTACCTTTTCATTTATTTAAAGAGTTTAGGATTTAAACTGCTTTTTGTTTATATATGTAATGATTTGTTTATATTATGTGATGATTTAAATAACTTTTTTGTTTATAGTACATAATGATTTGTTTATATTGCATAATGACTTGAGTATAACCTGGAGAGTCAGTCTGTTCCTAACGAGCAGTCCAATCTTAATGTCCATCTGATTGAGATCTTGTTCCAGGTGCTTGTTACCTCTGATCTCTCCTACAACGTGCTGTCGTATCTTCTCTAACTCTACATATAACACATATAACGTGTTAGAATGCGAGAAGCAAACTCATTTTCTTCACTTCTTCTTTCATTCAATTGATATGACATTACAGAAAGCACGAAACAGAGAGGGATTGACGGGTAAGAGGAGACCGATTGGGGGGGGATGATGAAGAGGGATAGATTGGACTAAGTTAGTGAGAGAGAAGAGAGAAGAGAGAAAGAGAGATTGAGGCAAAGATAGTGATATGGAAGCCTAATC